>JAQBSW010004508.1:0-68547 GCA_029291075.1 Eudiplozoon nipponicum | reverse complement strand
GCAGAATTGAACAAAATTACTAAATAAGTTATCAATCCTCTATTCCTAACTTTGAAGATATTTATAAAATATACTTACAAACGAAAAGAGAATCAACACTTTATGAAGGGAAAAACAAATTCAAAGATGAAAAAAATTGATAAAACGTCATGTTCATAGTAATATAAGTGGAAGGAAAACAACCAGCTTTATTAGATGGCATATAAACGTAAAAAGTTGTGTATAAAGAAAAAATTGTCCTGAACTTCAATTTATAGCATAAATGAAAGATATGGATAAGCATAAATTTATATCAAATTATAAGAGGTTACCTAATAACAGATAAGTTTCTACAAATAACACAGGGCTAAACTGGCTGATAAACATTTTACTTTGCAAACATTATGTTGAACATTTACTCACGAACAAAAGAAAGTGAGACAGTTATGGAATTACTATGAAATTATAGGACAAATTAAATTCCCTAAACTACCGAGACACAATTTGCAAAGCACTTTTATACGTTAAGTACCATTATCATTCCTGTTGATAGAAAAATAATACAATAATATGCAAATATGAAGTCTTTCATGCATTAATAAATATTTTCAAGTTAATTTTGCAACATTTATTCTTTCTCTTTACACTCAGAGTACGCTTTTCTAAAAATCTAATTTGATCGATGCTATTTGGAGAGAATTAGCAGCACAGAGACAAGTTCATTTCTATAATATTTTAAGCTGAGTGGGTAGAGCTCCGATTGTCCGCACTTCAGTCGATAATTGCATTGTACCCGCTGTTGACAGGAGAGCATCTGTTGTCTATGCAAACCGTATGCATCGGATTGCTTTCTGGTATTTCTGTTTTATATTTAAAACGCCGTCTTTTATCACTCGTTTGTGTAACAAATCTTTCTTCATTACAATTTTTTCTACGATGTAGCAAATTTTTACTATTTATGTATGTGGAGACCAGGCATTTAATGATAATTTATTACATGCATACCTTTAAATTTACTGTTTGGAAATGAAGACGTGCAGGTATTTTACGCCATATAAAACTTGTTGTCTATCGAACTACATAAAATGTTCTTGAACAACATTTGTTTTAATTGTAAATATTGTTCACCCTATGTTTGATAAAGAGTTTTTAATATAACGAGTATGTATCTTGGAATTTTGAGTTTCAAATATGTAAGAAATCAATTCCAATGCATTTGTTTAAGGCATAATTCGGTATGATGTACTGAAGCGCTTTGACGCTATCTAAATAACTGATTTAATGAAGAAGTAAGAAATATGACATGATTTGTTTTACGAAAAAGTGCACAAAATTAGTACAATATTAAAATATTGGGAAACACGACTAAAATAGTAACGCATATCGCCAAAATGTCCTCCTGATTATGAAAATGCGAGAGCAATGTTTCAGTTTGCACCAATCTAGACAATGTCTACTTTGGGCAATAGCCTGCAAATCATGAAGCATGATCGCATGCCTAACCTAAATTGAAATTGGAACGCGCTGTGGTGGCGTGTTGATTCTTTGCAGAAAAATATATGTTCAATTAAAATTGAACGAGTAACACAAATCTCATTTTGTACACGCTAAGTCGTATATGCTCCAAAAGGCTTGAATTCGACCTTCTTTTGTAGTTTATTGTATCAGATTGCCTACAGGCACAATTCAAATTGTAGATAAATTTAGAAGCAATTTTCAGTGTAATTTTGTCCTTCACACTGGGTAGAGTAATTTTGGTGTAGGATGTAATCAAAACTAAATCTGTTGTAAAATATTGCAGCAATCAAGTGGGATGCAATATACCTTTAATGGGTTACATTGCCACTTTACATTTACATTCTAGGTGAATAAACATTGGTTTCGTGTACATTTTTCTGAACAGTTGCAATAGCTTGTACTATATCATTAAGCCTGAGCTTATTTTTGAAGATGTGGTGGACAATCGTTAATGATAAGAGTACTGCGTATACCATCCAACTCAATTTGAAAGTGTTAAAGTCAGGAAATACAAATTGCTTTAACACACAATAGCTTAATTATCTTGTTTCCTATTTCAAATTTTGTATTAGGTTACATGTAAATTTGGCGTTATTCCTGTTTTCCTTTGGTGGTCTGGTCCGGAATCACGAGCAACACATCAAGAAATTCCATATTTTGTAAAAGGCAATATTATGACACAATTTACTGAAACGTTCCACAATATCTTTAACATGCAACGGGTTTCACAGAAAAAAGTTTATCATTTACATGATTGTAGTTTAGTTTTGCTTATCCCAATAGCCAAGGGTTCTTTCCTTCCAAAGATGACAGCTTCAATCGTAGCAAATGCAGAGCCCAATGCTAGACCATCTCCATTTTGAATATGGGGTCATTAAAAATTTACTAATTGTCCGAACAGAACAAAGAAAGTTATCCTTCAAACTCCATTTTACTCAGTTTAAAATTTTGGAACTTTTCCCGGACATATTGAAAAGTAAACTTAATAGTCTCTGACAATAGATCATAATTCATTAATGACCCAATATTAGACGAACATGCCTGCAGTATTTAGGCGTTCAATTTCGCAAATTTTTAAAAAATCTCGAAAGAAATTTTAAGGCTTTACTTATTTAAGTGTTTTTAAATCGGCTTCAATAGTTTAGCGAACCGTCTGGCCGATTATTGTGTTATTGTATTTGTCATTGGAACAGTAGGTCTCAAAATAACCCCAAAATTTTACGTCTTTGGAAATGCATATGATCTAGTTGGCTGTGTTTCCACTGGTCCCGCTTGAATCTTTTTGGCATGTGACGTCTTTCCTTGTTGCATAAAATAGTAAAGATTAGTCGACACGCTTCCCTGCGCTCTTTTATCGTATGCCTATTTGTGTCAATTAAGAAATGCCGACAATAAATTTATCCATTTATTCGAGAAACATTATCATCACTATCGATGACGACACATCCTTACCCTTTGTCTAGTTAAAAAATAACAGAAATATATAATAGATAAAATATAGTTTGGAAACTGAAATGATATTACTGTATATTGCAACTGACTTAGTTGGATAATATACACCACTAAAGTTACCGGTCTAGTAAGAAACAAAAATTAAACTGAGATTTGCATTCAGCGTTAATTAAATTTAAAATAGTACCTTAGATAAGAATTATTGAGGTAAATATAGCATAAGATTGAATTTATGGGTGTCGGAGCACGTATCTATTTGGTATGTAAATAATAAATTTGGTTCCGCGCGTATTATATGATTATATATATATATATATATATGTATATATATATATTTCTAGGAAGATAATGATGCAAGTCAAACAAATACTTTGAGGTATAATAAAGGCGAGGTGTGCGAAGATGCTACCTTTTTTGGAAGCTATTACTTTAAGTAGACGTTTTCCAGAGCTGTCAAAACAAATAAAAAATTGTTCATATAATGGCGTTGATAGGTGGAATTCCTCTCGCCAGGCGTAATATTTATAATTGCATTTTAGCATCAATTTTGTTTAAAATTTTTTATGTACAAATTTATTTTTGCAGTTATTCTATTTATAAAGAATTAATTCATATAATTTTTATTATAAAGCCTGACCTCCGAGAGATTTTTACGTATTCTAAATTTGTGATTGTCCTGAAATGAGCCCATTGTTTCTTCACATTAGTCAGACATCTTAGAAAGAGATTTGCTGGTAAACGTTATATTTCAATCAAATTATTTATGATTGCTATTTATCGAACCTATCCCATAAGGTATCTAAATTTTTGCTTTACCAAATCAATATGCATGGTCTAAATACCCTTTTTAACTTGTTTTTCAAAGCAACCAAATTTGATCATTTTTGCAAACATAACCATTAGAAACTTATCTTATATTTAGATTAGTGGCGAGAATAGGCATGAACCATCAATTTGTCAATACAGGTGACTGGTAAAGCAAATTTAACATTGCAACATCACAGATATAAGTGTCTTTTGAAATAAATTTGATTTATTATGAATTTTTGATAACTGTCAGCATACTAATGTGTTTAATCTATTCTTTAAAACAAGTTTGCGAACTTGAAGTAAACACCAATCCAATTGTATTTAATTAGTCGTCGAACAACTTAGCAAAACTACCGCCAGTCGCAAGCGCCAGTGTGTGCGATTGGCGGTAGTTTTGCTTTGAAGTCAGACGATTGGTTAAATATAATGGAATTGGTGTTAACTTAAAGCTCTCAAACTGGATCTGTTACCACCACCCGCAATTTTTGTTTGATGTATAATCCATGGTTTCATCAAATAGAAGATCAATGAATAGTAAAGTTGAATAAAACTATCACAGCAACAATACTAACACAGTAAGATGATTAAATTTCTCGATATTCTTTCTGTCATAAATGTTTTATTATATTTTATCCCCCAGAATCAGGCCTTATAATTTGCTCAGTACTTTTGGTGTTTATCAAAGACACCATATGTCTTATGAGTTCTTGGGTGCGCCAAAACATAGTTACATATGTTTCTGTAGGATTCAGTTTTCTGTCATTAGCATCAACTATCATTCCATTTTCCATTACCACTTTAATGTTAGTAGTCACCATTTATTCTACAGCCAAACTTGTCAACTGTTGCAAAAACTCATTGAACCTGTAAACTGCTTCCAATTTAGTTCAATTTTATGAGGTATAAGGTGTGTTTTACCAAACGAACTGCTGGCGGGCTTAGACCATTTCGTCCGTTGGGAGCATATGTGAAATTATTTAAATTTAAACAGTATTTTTTAATCCAAAATTTATACTGGTAAGTAAGCCAACTACCTAGTTTAGTTGTTACACTCAGTTGCAATTCCTCAATTTTTCATATATTGTGTAAAAATATAAATTTCCGATCATAAGGAAGGGTTTATTTCTACAATCTAGTCGAACGCTTTGATTATTATTTACTAACAAGCTTATTTTTGTGGTTAATTAGGCATTTTTCTAATTTTCTGTTACTTTCTTTGAAATATTATATTTAATATCTTAAAAATAAACCGGACAGGTGAGCTTTCAAAAAGTTAACGTTTAAATCAGTATAAATAACATATTCGTCGTTCCTGGTACCTTCAATTGGAGTATATCAGAGGACGCCTAAAATATCATAGGAAATCTTCCCTCACTAGGGCAATATTTATAGATAATTTTATTAAATTACCATCTCATTTACGAGACTACGTCTCAAATCTAACCGACAGTCTACTAAAATATGTATAACACAAATTAAAAACAAGCGAACAATGCTACAATGCGGTAGGAGAATTAAATTTAAAGATATATTTATTCAATTTACCGATAGTCGTAATCACTGTAATTGAGTACAGCAAAGAACCGCCAAATGTCCAGGAATTTTTATAGAAATTAGCCTGTTGCAGAAACAGTTGTCGTTCCATTTCGCTAAGCTCTAAAAGATTTGCATCTAAGCTGCTATTTTTTCCACTTTGATTGTTGTTAACAAGATCGCCGTACGCATGGAAGTCTGCGATTCCCCCGTCGTTTAGTTGCTGATGCATAAATGATCTCAACAAGTTGAAATTGACACTGGGAACATGACCTTTTCTTTCTTTCAAAATTTTTGATATCCGCAGCGTTACTTCCGATCGACTAGCCAGCTTGTCGAAATTGTTGTCATGAATGCCGGCCGAGCGCCATCCATGCTGAGTTGCATTGTAGACGACAAATATCAGGTGATCTAAATATTCCAATAGCCATAGAGCTGACTTTTTCTGCAAAGTGCTGAACTCTCTCTCGACAACACGGTTCAACTCACTCACGTCTGTATCAACTATTGCATGATGTGACAACAAATCACGTTTTGTCCTTCTACGGCCATCTGCAGGCAACCGGATAAGATCGACATTACCTTCTGTACTCCTTCTGTTTTCACTACTTTCACTAGGTTGTCGTCTTATTCTGTTGTATGCGCCATTCCAGTTGGACTGGATATTTTTGAAATTGTTAGCGGCATTTAAAACTAGGCGGCTGCTCCTATTTTGTGTGTTGTTTCTGTTGCCAGGTATAGTCTTTAATGTGCCCATGTTCTCAAATTCTTCTACTCGCTTTTCTGTGGCAACAAATGGAGTTGTAACACGGTCCTGAACGAGTGTGTCAGGTGCAGAATTAAAAGATGACCCCGATGGCGATCGCTTTTGTTTTAACTGGGTCCCGGGCAAAAGTATTTCATGCCTTGACGTGGCCCAGGTTATCGCCGCCGCAGAACACACACTACGATATTCTGTGTCAATACGTTGCCATTCGTCCAAAAATTTGCTATAATATTCTTGCACAGGTAGTCGTGCCTCGTCTGCACGACTTCGTTGCGAGCTCTGTTCCAGATATTGGAATAGAAAAGCACCAGTTATGCAATAGGCTACAACTACACAGATCATACCGACGTGGGTAAACAGTAGCGCGATCGACTGCTTAATGCAGTATGCGACCTTCTGTCTCTTGGTTCTCTTGCGACGTGGACTAAATTTTGGAATGTAACTGGCCTTAGCCGTCAAATCGTTTGGTATGGAATAATTTTGCGTAAAAAATGCGTTCGGCCGACTTGTTGGCGTCTCATTGTGATATGTTGGCATTTGCATACGAAAATCGTCCAGGCTTACTGCTGCCATTATTCCGGGTGGTCTATGAACGTCTAAGTTACCGGTGTCTAAATCTAGGAGATTGATCTTTTTCATCTCATTCAACTTCGATGTGGAAACAGTTCTGCTCTGTTTACACAGAATTGGGTGAACTTTTTGAGCAGAATTCATCCTCGTATCTGCATTTGCTGTTCGTTGAGTCGAAGTAATTGGTGAAGATTTCAATTCGGGCCGATGTTGACACGGTAAGTCCAGTTTTTTCATCACCGCGTTTCTTGTTTCACGCTTTATGTCTGATGGATAAATAGAAAATTTTTCAGTTTTATTTCCATATTTGCTAGTTGAAGTCGCTTCATTATATTGAAAATCTGCATCGGAACTTTTACAACTGAAAGCAGATTTTGATGGATTAACCGAGTGTGCTGAATTTATACTATTTTCTGTTCCAAAATTCAGCTTTGTGAACACGCCTGTCAAACTAGAATGACTGTCATTCAAAGGTTTCTGATTAAAGCGATTTATCTGTGCGTTAGTCTGGCCTATGTTTAGACCGTTTAATAATTCTTGAAAATTGTCATTTTTTTCTGTCAGATTATTTTTGCCATTTGGTGCAACGTCATTCAAATGGTCGAAAGTAATAAGGACGGTATCGGAATTTAACTTTCTTTCAGGTATTTTCTTGACTTCAACTAGTTCCGCCAGTGTGATGCGCTTTTTGTTTGACAAGGGATCGGGTCGAATGGTACATCTTTTCTCCATAACGCAAGTTCATGGATCAAAGCGGTGGTCAATTTCTTTTATGGCTTTTGTTTGTGGTTAATGTTCTGCCTGCTTATCTCTTCTCTCTGTTATTCCGTTTACTCTACCAGCTGCCTCTATCTCTTTATTTCTCTCTCTCTCTCTGTCACGCTGTTACTCTTTTCGCAACTGTATAGATTTATTTATATGATGCAATTCTTTAATCTGCACATGATGAGTTTCGGACACTTAAAATCCCAACATCTATAATAGTTTAATTCAATTTTTATTATTGTCATACACTAATTAAGAAATCGTCTGCAATGGAATCATCACGAAATAATTACCCAGAATGTATTCCATTTCCATTGATTAAATTAGAAGACAAGTAATAACTTTTGGAAGATCACAAATGCTAGAGGGTTATTATGGTCATAAAATAGCTGGAGACCATCCATCAAACGAATAAAAACATGGAAATTAATACAATTCATCGCCAATGGTGCTTTGATCGAGCCGATTAGGCTCACTGAATTCCATGAAGTTTGGCGGGGAAACAGGTCTGCTTGGTTTGCTCAAACTGTGAGTAATAGTTCAAACAGAGTTAAGACGAGCATTTGTACTTCTTAACCGTTGAGTCGATGAAAAAGGAAAAAATACGCTCCGGTTCACGTGTAAATAGGCAAATGAATGTCTTCACCACAGAACTTCTTGACTCATTTTTACTGCTCTATAAAAACACTGGGAATTTCGCCCAATTTATTTCCATTGCTGCAAGACGATAACATTTTATACCATTTTTCTAAACCAGTTCAAAACATTTAGAAAGAGAAAGTGGTTTTGATAAAAGAACCAGTGTTTATATATATCAGTGTTTAGTGAAGATCAAATCATGAAGGTTTGCGGTTTTGACGTCTATTTTATGTAAAATTAAGGTGACTCAGTGTTGTATGCATTCCATTGCGAAGAGTATGTGTAAAGTTTAAATACTATTTTGTATCTATAGAAGTAATAATTTACTCTTGAATGGAAGAGGAACAACCAGTATAAAGCAAGACAAGAAAAATTATAAAAAACTGTGCAATACAAATGAATCAATTCTATTGGCTAGAAATCAAATCGGCTTTCTTGTTTTCCTCTGATTGGTGAGGTCTCCCTTCTCCCATTCTATTCTTCTATTGGTTTCTTGCATAATTTTACCAGTACGCTAAGTGTTGCATCGGCTAATGAAATAAAATTATGCACACTTTCTAAATAAGGTGTAAAAGTAACAGAATTTGAATTATGAGACATAAAGCATGGCCTTTATTTCTCTTAGATATTCTTCTGACGTCAACCGTATTTATGGAAATCAAAATTGCGGTATAAAGTAGCTTTACAAATTTTGATTTTAATTTTTAACTTATAAGTCAAATATTTATTTTGCAATGAATATATAAGATAAATATCCGTTGAGATAACGATACATAAAGTTAAGGTATATATATATATATATATATATATATATATATATATATATATATATACATATGTGCACATAGAATATAACAAATTAAATTTTATGGGATATAGTACAGTAATCAAAAAACTTTTACGCGTATAATTCCTGTACGGTAAATGTAAACCTGGCCGTGGTGCTATTGCTTTTTCATATCATTAAGAATTAACCATAGAGTTGCTGTTATTACTAAAGAATATCCTCTTTTATTCTATCTAAGAAGAACTACTGAATTGAACCAAATTTGGTGATTGATGCATATTGGTCAGTTTAAATGCTTTTAAATGTCATATTTTAGCCTATTCAAATTGAATTATGGAAAAAGTACTGTGTAAGCATTAAATGAAAAAAATAATTTATCGCGCAGGTGGTAAAAGCGGTTATTTAAATCATTTTTACGCATTTGTAATAAACAAAAAATCAATAGAAAATTTACCAATTGTAGCTCGTGTCAGTGCGCTCAGAAGTGATCCAACATTTCGAGAGCACTACAGTATAAGATTATTTGCAGAGCGGATTTTTCCACAATATTCTTCGGTAAACTGTAATATCCTGAAATTTTGCTGCACAGTTGCTAAACAGACACGAGGCCTAATTTTTAGCAGCTTTCGCCACGTTCATATAATTTTTTTTATTGGACAATCTACAATTGCACGGATGGTGATAACAGTTGAATATGTCAAGTTTTTAACGTTTATCTATGTTTTGCGACTGAATTACGTGCGATATGGTTTGATTTGAAGCAGCAAAATATTATCAAATGCTTATTAGTTCATAATAAACAGACACATATGTCAAATATTTAATCACTAAAATATTCAGTAAATAATTAATTGTTCACTGCAGCTATGTATGTCGACGTGATGCACCTAATTACAATTTATTCTATTTAGTATTCAAAGTTCATAATTAATCCAGCGTCCTCACGTGATTTAATCATTTATACGTAAGTACAGTGCACTGAAAATTTCTCTTCAAAACTTCAAATTCACAATACCAAACGTCAACCTACGATGGCTAAATCTCCTTATCCTGCTTAACTTCCATTATTTCATTTGGCCTAGAATATATTTTTTTAAACTTTATGCAAAAGCCACTCAGTAGTGAAGTAGGCCGTTTTGATAATTGTTAAATGCTTTTAAAGTAAATTGGAAGCTAAAGGCTAAGTGATGTGTTCATACATTTAAGAATTTCTTTACGTAGCTATAATTCAATCCATGTTCCATTCAGCATACACAAAATAAACATGTGTATAAAGTTACAATTTTAGTAATGTGATGAGTAGTATTGCAATACAAAACGGTTATTTTTCCGTATCTTATTCAAATAAGGGTTTTTTGTATCAAATCTTAATAATAATAAAAAGTTATGGAAGACGCTGTCAAGAAAGAAAGGCGAATGATTCATTATGAACGACATCAAAAATGTATTCGCAAATAATGCCTCAATTCGTGTTACTTCTTTTTACTTGCGAATACTAACAAATCTCAGTGCATCAAATTGAAAAAATGTCCCAACGGAACACATTTGAACTAACAAATATTCAGATAAAGTGAACGTAGGCTTCTCTTTAAATCGATACACAGATGTTCAAACAACATTAAGAGATCTTGTAATTAGATTGTGTGTGCTTTCAACCTATAAAAAACTATGACCTGAAGAAGACCTGTTTATCAGGTACACTGGTGTTGCCAGACACTATTACTTCCTGATATGTAATTGTATGTAAATATATTTCTTCCACTTTTCCACTTCACAATTAATCATTGCTTTTTTTGGCAGAAACCATTACTAACCTCCATCTTTTCGACAACAATTATGTACGTTTTACGTACTGTTCCACATTAATTTTTTTACTCTTAAGCTAAGATCAGTTATGCAGAAAATTTACATGTTCGACAAGTGGATCCTTAGATCATTTAGAATTTAAATATATTAAAAAATAAAGATTAGTGTTTTTGAAATATTTATCAAGTTGTTTGATGGCATCAATTGATCCTGTGAGTATATCCTATGTGAATTTTTAACCAATCAAAACTTTAATCTATAGGGGTAATCGTTTTTGTTACTACGCAGGGTTCGTCAGACAATATCGCCTAATGAAACGTAAAGACATGTTATCAAACTTTCTGCAATTATCCAC
This sequence comes from Eudiplozoon nipponicum, assembly GCA_029291075.1. Lineage (NCBI taxonomy): Eukaryota > Metazoa > Platyhelminthes > Monogenea > Mazocraeidea > Diplozoidae > Eudiplozoon > Eudiplozoon nipponicum. Next base: position 57,567 of record JAQBSW010004508.1, on the reverse strand, counting down.
TTAAATGACTGAAGACTGTTTTTTGGTATTAATGGCAATTATCTTTCACAATTTCAACAATCAGTAGGTTCAGATTGACAAGATGGCCGACATTGGTCATCAATTTCTTAAACTATGCAAACTGATGTAGACGAATTGTACATGTTGGGCAAAAGAAATACACGATTCAACAGGTAAAAACTCGACATAAGGATGTTGCCAAAGCAGCTACAAATTTCCGCAACAAAGTTTCGCTCTCTGTTTCCAACAACCAATTAAATTCCGCGTGCTTTGAAACTAGGATTTATGCAACTAGTGTGTGCAGCTAATATAGAAATATGCTCAACTTTTAGACAGAAAATAGCTGGCAAAGGAGTGAACATTAACACATGAGCAGCAAAAATTTTTTGTAGAAGCCACACTCAAAACCAGGCGGATTTCCAGGCAATAGATACAGCTAATGCGTGCACTAATTTAATGCGCAGCTAAATGGACAAACGAAGTTTGTACATAAAGTGAATAGAAACCCGTGAACCGTTTGTTCGCACACGTATGTTTATTTTTATTTCTGTGCCTCTGTATAAACATTTCTCTCTTCCTAAACGCTCTTTAATCAGAGTATTTTTTTCAATTTTTTTGCTTTTACTTTTCAAAAAAGTACCAACTGTTGCAATTAAGCTGAATTCATGCAAAAATGTCCTTTGTCTTACGATATTTTAGATACGTGCTTCGTAATAATTGTATGCGTCAATGCATGCTGGATTTCATAATTCAGAATACTTATCCATAAGAACGGCTGAACTATTAATTAAACATTATGTGAAAAATTACCTTTAGATATGCGCTTGTTTAAAAATTCCAATTACTCTCATCCATTTGAGTATGTTTTTTCATGGTGTTGACCTAAGCATTATTCTTATAGTTTATAGCGATTTACATAGATTGTATTACACCAAGTCACTTTTTTGGCTGTTTACTTTTAGAATTCACTGTAATTTTCCTTCAAACTTTATTAAGTCTATATGAAAATTGTCACTATTTAAAGTTTGTAAGTTTATTCGATTATTCCGGACTACCAGTTGGATATGTAATTTTAAAGTTTTACTTGATATCGTTGACATAAACATTTACGCAATTTACATTTAAATAAATGTTGCGAGCTTCATATAAATACTTATCCCATTAAATGCGTTCATTTGGCATTATAAGCTAAACGCTGTAACTTGCATGAAAAACTCATCAAGCACCACACGATTGTTTGCCGCGGAAACGGCTCAAACATGGGCACGTCTGCTTTGGTGTCTGTGCCTCTATTCACTACGTCAGCGTGATACACACACTTATAATATTTCAACTAAAATTATAGATGACAAAATTTTACATCATAACTTGTGATGTTACCATGTGTATTTGAAATGCTCAGATGATTTATAGACAAATGCTTCCTTAAATTACAGAACCGTAATAAGTTAACAAGAAACTGCGTGACGCAACGGATGTAGTCATATAATCAAAAGCATACGTGCCATGGTTCAAATCCTTTCCGCGGAAATATACTGGACACTAACTGAAGGGTTCCCAATAATGTTTAAACCGGTCTACTGGATAAATCATCTTTTCTACATAATGCAATGCTTAGTTTATACTGGTATATGGATATATAAGGGGATTAGTGCTCATATCAAGTTGAAAACCTTGATTTTAATAAATTTTATTGCCGCCCGTGCAATCAATGATAGTTTAACTATATAAATGTGTGTAATTTAATCGATGTTTCGAAGTTTGATCTAAAGACTAGAAATGCCTAAAACTGGCATCATTTTTCGTGATTTAGAAAAATTACACAAATAAACATGATCCTTCGGCAGATTTGCAAGCTACAAATATAATTTTCAGCTAAACTACGCAATAAATTTAAGTAGCAATATTTGAATTTATTATTTCAGTAAAATAAAAGCAGCAGACATTTACAGATAACGGTAGTCATAATAAATTATTTGTTATTTAAATTCGCATTAAAACCAAATTTGCAATAAAAACGCAATTAAAATATTAAAAGGTACTGAACTTATAAATGGCCCAATCACCTATCTTAGTTCAATTTAAATTAATATGATGACCAATATTTCATATCATAATCATTAAACTAATAATAATATTATCAATGTTAAATAAAACTGCGAACGCAATTTCCATGAACAAAGATAAGATATGGTATCTGGTTGAAGAATCGTGTTTTAATTTCTAAACGTGTGCTTAAACTATCACAGGTATAAGTTGATCAGCTAACAACGAACAAAAATATCGATTGTCTGAAATCATAGATTGCATACTAAAGAACCTAGGGATAATAGTTTTCAATCAGCATAAATAAATAAAAGTAGACGATTTATAACCTGCAAGTACTGAGTATAAAATGGGTTACAAGCTACATTATTTCCTCAGATTTCATGTCTAAATTGCTTTCACTGACAAACTAAGCAAAATTTCAACGCTCTTTAAGGTATCAGCAGAACTACATATATCAAGACACTACGCACTGATTAATAAAAAACGGTGTTATAATGGGCAAATCAAATAATGAAAGTAAGATGAAGAACGCTTAGAGTAATAATGAAAATATTTTTCGTCTGGAGGGTACATAAGATTACATAAAAATAGTTAGGCGAATGTTAACAAATGAAATTAAAATCTTATTTGATTCCAGTTTAATTGAAGAAACCATTGCACAGAAGCTCAATCTACTTGAATTATCTAAATTTACACAAAGACACACCAAAATGTCCTATAAGCTTAATATTATTAATGGATAGTCATCCGTTCCATACATTGTGTAAATGGGTAGTCCGTATACTGCAATCGCTGCGTAAGATAATAGGTTACTATTCGATTATTTATTTCTTTTTGTGTGTTTATAGAATTCAATATATAAATGAGAAAAGTTATTTATTGTGTCTTTCTGTGGTGTTTTCTACAAAGTTTCTAATTGAATCATTTATTAAAATTTTATTTCGGATCATACTACAGGCAAGTATGATTTGCTATTGACGAAAGATTTACTCTTTGGCTTTAATAGAGATATCAATTAACAGATTGATGATATAGCAATAATGAGTTCTCTATCTTAATTTTCAGAAGTAATTTCCCAAGGCCCTCTGTAGAAATTCAATAAAAAGAGGGACAAGCAGATACTCACAATATATATGTTATGGTGATAATACTGTATTTGTTCGCAAAAGCCGGTCGCTGTCACGAAGATGCCTTCGAAGTTTCAGTACAGCCTGTTAAATATCAATTCCATGTCAGAGCACGAGAACAAAGATTGTTTGCTTTTCTCAGATGTACTAATAAAGAAGGAGGTTAATTGAAAATTAAACAGAACAATTATCCATACACTAACAGGGTCAGCACAATATTTGCAATATAGCAGTTTTACGCTATTTCAACATATGTTTTCAACAATACGCAGCTTTTTTTAACAAAATAACGCACTGCTGAGTAAAGATGATGACTACATTAAAATAAATTGACCTAATTTTCAATAGCTATTATAAACATTTGATTGCGTCAAAAGTTAAAAATGGAAATCTAAATAAACAGACGTGTGTAGGACCAGAAATGAAAGAAAATAATTTAAAAAATTCATTTAGGTGGGAAGTTGTTTCCCGCACATTGCAGAAGTAATTTTAAGCAGTATTAATACGGAGATCGAATGTCCTCAAACTATGCGTGCTCTTTATGACAACACATTTTCCTTTACGAGTAATAAAAAAAGCCGGAATAATCAACATAACATACTATTTACCAATCTGCAAGCGTAATGTATGGATCAACTTGCGTAGACCGATCGACCAGAAGGCTTATTACCAGTATGAAAAGAATTTGAATCTTAAATGCATGTTTCAAGTAAAATAGTGAATAAATGTTTGCAATTGCGCAACATAACATTTAAACTAACAGACGCGGTCTTTAAAAAAAATAAAAAATTCAATAACAGAAATGTGTAAGCAAAATATGACAATCGGTCGTTAAATATATTGCAGTCTGATTTATACAAGCGAAAGAGACATGTTCGGGCATTGAGCCTGAGCTATGAATAATTTATTTCATATTTTCTTCTCAGTTATGCTTTCCTACGTTTCTTCTTTCAATATATATATATATATATATATATATATATATATATATATTAATACATATATATTAAAGATTGTATTTCGAAATTTATTCAAAATAATAATCAAAATAAAGATAATTAAAATTCTAATAGCGACGATAGTAAATATAATATAATAAGGACTGATAGAAATAAGAACAGATGATTTTATCACCATTCTTTTACTTTTTTATTTTTTATAACAGAATTTGTGCCTAGGGTAAAATAAAATAAATTCTCACACAATCCCAACAGACAAATAAAATATAAAACTGGACCAATTATATTACAACAAGAGTTTGACAAGTTGTCTATATAAATAATTCGACCATTGATTTGTGGCATATTCCAACAAAAGTTATTTTTATTATTTAATCAATTGTACTGATGTCGACCGTTGACAACATCGAACTGTGATCAGGTAAGTAGTTCAGTGGAATTGAACGAATGCAGACCTTGAGCATACGTCGAATTTCCAAAGACGTGAGCAGGATGTAAATAAATATTTTGAGTGATTGTGTTAGATATATCCAATATAAAAATAGCAGATAAAAGTTTTATAATACTTTTCAAAGACTATTTCCTTGTAAAGAAACATAAAAACTATTTTATGTGCTGTTTTTTAATAAAAATAAGGCTTCGCATTAAAATTACTTCACTTGTTATTTTTTAAATTCTCTCTCCACAATTAAATAATATTAAGAGAAATCATAATAGCATTTCTATTTACAGAAATAAAAAGAAGCACTGTTCCATAAAATAAATGTTTCTTTCCTTTTGAATTATTATTTATCCACATATAAACAATAATACATTTTCAAAAAGTTAAACAAACAGAAAGTAAAAATGAATGGCAGGTGTGAAATAGTTGAACGTCTAATCCTTTATATGTAGAAATTCCTGTTGAGACCTAATACACAGGTAACCATTATCCCTCTGAAAAAAGGGGCTGCACTATTGAACTCACAGCGTTTCAGATTTCTAGTTTTCTGCTGTAAATTCACTTGGGAAGTATCTACGGCACAATAACAGGAGAACATACAGACTATATACGGTTACTGCCAATGCAAAAGTCAAAGTTAAACGAACTTTTATAGTGAAAAGTAAAGATTTAATGGATAAAGGCTAAAGGACGTTGCAAGGAAGCTCAGAAAGGCTGACACATCTACCAGGAGAAAGCCAAAAATGAATTTTCTACGAGACCAATGTTATTAATTGCAAATTCTCCGTTCCATGCACTGACTAAATTACTAGACTGAATAATTTAACCGTTGAAAAAACAAATGCAAATTATTTGGTTGTCAATTTATTTGCAGTTTTTTAGCAGAATTCACAATATAAATGTTAAAATAGGAAACGAATTCTTTCGGTTAGACGTATGTGTTTACAAATGTTCCGGTTACGGGAAATATTTGACACCTGGGTTTACCATAAAATAATACCACCCACGGTCGCAGGTCGTAATTTACACAGATTTATTTTGTTATGAGCGCTAGGCGCATGCTCGTTTAAATGTTAATTTTCCGCGATTTGCACTAGCGAGTTGTCGCTTTGCGCTTTCAGTTTCACAAATATCCGACTGATCCCCATTTCCAGGTACGCATGGATTTTGTCTTCTTTTTGGCTGGGTGCGGATTCGTCCCTTTCTTTCGAAGGCTTCAGTATCGTTTATGCTAACCAATGGTTATGGGCTACGATTTAACCTTCTGTTGACCGGAAACGTTTCGATATGTCGTTTCAAATATCATTATCGGGATACTAATCACACACACACACACACACACAACACACAACACACACAAACAGTGAAATGCTCAAAATAGCAGTTTAAAGTAAATATGTTGGCCACGTTTTCTCGTTATATTGGACACGTTTATAAACAATGGACTGCTGGAGAATTGGAAAGTTCAATTTCTCCAGAGTTAGTGAAGGTCTTACCACTGAAAATAAATTATGAAAGAGATCCGTTTGTGAATTTTAAAAATAGATAATTATTACTGATATCATATTCGATGTTCTTAAATACTGTTCGCAGTTACGAACGTTGCTTTCATGTTTTAATGAAGTTCACATAAATATCAAGTTTAAATCAGATCACCAAAAAAATTTTTTTACCGTATTTGAATGTTCACTTGGGAATGATGTTCATGGAAAATTTAGCAAAACAATTTACCGATTTCAAGTATGTATTATAATTCATTGTACCCTTTTTATGTGAAAAACAAAAAGAAATTTTATCAGATATAAGAAACATTTCTTTCGCATTGTCTTCTCAAATATCTACTAATGAACATATCTTTATATATAAATTGGAAAGCAAAACAAGATAGAAATATGTGAACATAGAGAGAGTGTGAAAAACGGAAACCAATCAAATTGCGTGCGTCACATCCAGTTCAAGCTCAATGCTTGTACGTGCTTCTTCTGCTTGCATAAATCCGGCTGCAATTTGTTTATCCATAAGGCTTCGTATGTGGCTAGCTCCCTTTTGTTTTTTCATTTAGTAATTACTTTGAATGCTACGTCTGGAGAACATACGTGCGATGTTTCGATGATGTGTTGCGCAATAGCAGATGTGTATTCATCATTTGATTTAAAACAGGCGTTTAAGTTGCAATGTTCTCTCATTCGAGTAATTAACGGTCTGTTCGATCGGCCTACATAAGTTGATTGACAACTTGCACATGTATATTGGTAAATAATATTTGATATCGACATTAACGGCTGTATCTCTTTGATTGCTGGCAAAGACAATCCATCAGGTTGGTATCATGTACCGACTCGGAAACCATAGTGTTAGTATCCGGTACTCATCGATTTCAAAAAAGGTATCAGTTACTAACATAATAGCCATAGTGTTAGTATCCTTTACAGACTCCGTATATATATTATATAGTGTGAGTTAGCATTGAAGTCGTATTGTCGTTGACTTTAGATTATGTTAGCTTCACTATTACAGGTTTACACATTCGTCTAGGAGATTGTAACGTCCTATTATTCCACATTCTTCAACCAAATATATAGTGGTTAAAGGGCGTAATACCGGCTCCTACTGATGAGTCGCCAGTGAACACGAAACGAATGTGCATGAGATTATACTTTCCGTTCATGCTGCCTTTGGTTTATCCTTCTGGTAACAACTGAACTAATTTGTTACTAGGTTCGCAACACCTAATACATTCTTGCATGTATATTAGTTCTTCGCAACAAACAGTATTTAACAGAATGAAACGAAATTTGATTTTAATTGAATTTATAGAAAATTAATTAAATCAAGTTTTAAACCATTATTTTGTATAATCAGACGTGTGATAGATAAGAAATGATGTCAAACTACTTAGAAATTTAATTTTTGTTGGACACTGAGTTCCAAAAATTGATTAAGGTGTTACCCGCAACATTAACTGACTCATTTCATCTAGCAAATCTACATGTGCTATATAAGTTAACGTATTTGTATTTTTTAGAAATCAATGGAAAACAGCTGTTATTGTCAACATTAACTAGTTTTAATAAATACACATACATAATTTTTTGATCAACCAGACATTTAATAATTAACTTGAAAATATACATTAATATTTAAACACCGGTCTAACTGCAAATGGAAAAAATACACGTTTGCAATTCAATTAAACATCAAAATATCAATGTGATAAATTTTAAAACTTTGAAAAGTAAATATGAAAGAAAATTTTCTTTCTTCTAATAAGGTTTCTTCTTTCTACGTAAATACGTTTTCCCTATTCCATTTTCTTGAATCTCGCTTTCAAAACATTCGTGATGTAAAAAAGCAATTCCTAATCAAGAAAAATTTTAGAAATTGCTTTATTGTCCAATAAAATAGTGTGAATATACTGAATTAAAAAAAATTCTTTATCTACTTGTTATTAACCATTAAACGTAACATGCAACCACTTATTTGCAACAAAAAGTGATTGTTTTGACAAGATTTAATATTTTGACGAAACATTATGTACGATATATTATTTCACATTTTTTATTATTTTGATTTTTAATGATAACATTTTTGTTAATGGGGAAATTAAAAATTTTGAAATATAGTTAAAATAATATTCTTCTTGAATATCTCGATTATTAATCTGGCGCAAGCAAGCAACTGCACCAGATTAAGAAGCAGACATGCCCAGGTTCGAGCCCTGTCCGCGGCAAATTTTCGACAGTACGCAATGAGTTCCCATTACGGACGAAACCGGTTTATTAGATAAATCGCCTTTTCTACAGTATTCAATACATTTTTGCAACTGAAAAATTTATGTACTTAATTGGTCAGTTGTTTATATCAAGATCTCAGGTGTGATTATTACAAATATCCTTATCGCCCGCGAAACAAATGTTTGTTTAATTATATTTTTTATCACTTAACAGGAAGCCCAAATGCACAACAAAAGGGGGAATTCTAAGCGGTTACGAAATTAATACTTGATACTTTTGTTCATCAAATGATTATCACGACAGTTATTTGCAATCAAATATTTTAAAAATATTTTATGCAAAAATAAACCTGTAAATTACAAAATATCTTTCAGATTCTAATTAAGTGAAAAAAGTAGCAATTATTATAAAGCTTCATATATCTCAGGGGCAGCATGGTTTAGTATTATGATTTCTTATTTTAATGATGTAAATGTATGCTTTTTCTTATTCATTGTTGCCTGTTTTTGAAAGTCGTTCTTCATTCGCTTGTTTAAGCAACATCTCTCCAGTATTACGTGCAATGTAGTATGTTCATTTATTAATCATTCACATCTCTGCATTCATTTTATTGAAACTATAATTAAATTGATTGAAATGAAACTATTTGGCTGGGATAAATAAATTATTGCCGGTTATAAACTACGCAATTTCTTTTTAACCTAGAATATAAAAACAAAAAGCTTTTTTTGAGAAATTGAATTGAAAAATAAATAAATTTGTTCAATTAGTTCATTTCACAATACGAAAACGTCGTTAACGTTCGCAATCAAGTCAATTTCTAATTTTAAAACTTTTGTTTTATAACTAGGAAAAAATTCTTCTACCTTTAGTATATTAAAATCACATATAAACATTTTAATGGCCGTTCGATTGCTTCCTTTATTTTCATCTGAATGAGAAATGAATTATTTATTACATTTTAATTTGTACTTTGTGTATTATTTTCTCGAATAATTTGGATTTGGTAGTAGAGCTGGACAGAGCTTACTGTATTATTTAATCAGTGTTGCAATAATCTGCTAATATTTTATTTGCGATGTAATTACAGGAATTTAATATAGTCGTGGCAAAGCGACTATAAGCAGGAATAACCGCTGTGTTTAACTAGTGCCATAAGTTATATTGAATTTATATTTTTTGATTAAATAATTAAATGTGAAGTTCAATTAATTTGTTGGAGATTACTTAAATCGTCATATAAAAATGAATCATTTTTTTAATTTTAGACATTTGATGTTATAACTAGTTTCATAAAACAATGTTATGATTTTTTTTTTAAATATTGTAAGTTTTTGGAATTTTCTTTTGTATACATTGTCGAAGATTTTGACTTCTCTTTGGTGATTTTTACAATACAATCGTGTTTAGATATTGAATTGCGTGATACGCTGTGTTGCGTGATTTTGGCTTGATATACTTTGGTATTAAATTATTGATGTTCGCAATGAAATTATTATTCTTAATTTACTTTTCAGGAAGGATCTCAAATTTGCTTCAGGTAATTGACGTTGATATTTTTTTTCATGGTCTTCAAAATTTGTTCAGTCATCTGCGGCACTCAGTGAGACTGTGAGCACACTAATTGTCATAATAAATATATTGTAATAAACCGTATTTTAACATTATGGCCAACTATGAAAACATTGACGATACAGTGCAATTAGTCGAAGGAGTTAAGAAATGAAGTTTATGAGAGAGTTCTGAGGGATTTAGTTGTCCCAAATTAGGTGATCATACTGTACATATGGACTATACGAGCTTGATATCTCAGACGCACTCTTATGGTAGTGACCAAAGGGTCTCTACATAATTAAGAAACACTTTATTACGCCCAATGATATCATTGAAGCATGAAGGGAATTATTTACATTTTTTAAGCCAATAGAAATTCAGCATACAGATATTATATAGCTTTAACCTATTAGAATTAACGTAATCAAGAATTGTATAAAGTTGTCCATAGAAACGGATACTTGTTTTTAATTGTGTATGAGTTATTGCGTGCCTAGTAGCAAACTCGTCATCATCAACGACAGTTATTATCTCATGTGCACATTCTTTTCGTGCTTACTGGCGACCCCTCTGCAGGAATATTTATTCCGCCCTATAGTCACTATATTTTTGGTAAAAGTCTAAAGGGACAATTAATCAGTGCAATCAAATGTATAATTTGTACACCAGTAGTGGAGTTATCTTCATGTAAAGTCTTCAAAACCAACTTTCTATATATAATTTATACCGATTCTGTAAACTGTACCCACACTATGATTGCATAGTCGGAACATGGTACCAACACTATTGTTTCCAAGTCGGTATATGTTACAGAAATAATGGATGTCACGGTAATTAGAACTACTGCTGTACACCAGTTACTCCAACCAATCGATATAAGTTATCAACTTTCACGTTTATCAGGTCATCAATCTCTAGTTGCTTACTCTTAATCGGAGTGAAGTTTTCTTCACAATGGAAGCCGAAATGGCCAAATCATGGGAATTGAAGAGGAGCCTGTGGGACTGCAAGGAAGACTCGGCTAAATGATGATGGAGCTAAATGTGGTGGGTTAATATTTTTAAAATACTATATTAGAGAATATGTTATTTTAAAAGAAAAGGCCTCGGTTGTGTGTTTTATTAGATTCTCACCGTTCAGGGGTTACTCGAATATGAAAAAAAATTACCACATTTATTATTAGTCGCAACTATTAAAATATTTTCTTATTGTTTGTAATATACAATTATTTATTTATTAGTTATATCGTGTCAAATTGCACGTTCGATTGTTAATAATAAATAGGCACCACAGACTTTGGCGTGAACGAAAGGAGTAAATGCATTCAAATAGATTATCTGGCTTAATGCCTTCTCAACTAAAGACGAAAAAATTTGATCTTGAACGAACTTCGTATCTAGTTAGGTAATTTCGTAGAAATAAGCACTCGTACTCCAGTAGAGTAAGAGAGAGTGAACATACTGAGTAGAAATTTTACAATTTGACGATACATATAACCAAATCATATTGTTAAAAATGTAAACAACATGCTCTCTTTAATCAAATATTTAGATTCTGTTTGTGTATACTGATGGAATTGTTGCCCAGAGTACCCATGCATGCTGAAATGACACATCACTAAAGTAGAGAATCCAAGCACACTTTAGGCAAAACACATGAGACAATTGAAGAGAAAATTTCCGTCCTATCCAAAATCGTATTGCCTACAAAATAGAACTCCGACCTGTGTGGCTTTACAAGTGTTTATTCGTGAATGTCTAACACCAAGAAGATCCTTTGTCAAATATAATTTACAAGTTTCCATCTAATTAAAAACATTGGTATTAACAAAATATTAAGTTTTATATGTATTTATTTGCACTCAGATAAAACATGCGTTTAGCAATTAGGCTTCTCCTTTATTTATAAATAGCAGGTCGTTCACAATATGAGCATCTAAAAATTGAAATACATATATATATATATATATATATATATATATATATATATTCCGCAATATTAATTAAGTGCACCAATCTCTAAAATTATGATAAAAAGTAGCGTAATCCATGGAATAACATTTATAAGTAAACATTATTCCTACCCTCTAATATTATTCGCACCCTCTAAATGTAAGATAATCTTACAGGAGAACCCACCACTCACTCCAACGCTGCGAATGCAGAATGAAGATCTAAACATAGTTTGCAGGTTGCCATATCTTGGGAACTCCATCAATAACTTAGGCAATATGTCCGACGAGGTGAGTATAAGAAGCGTGAAAGGCAGATTAGCTTCCTCGAACCTTCGTCATTATTGGAGAAACGCGATTTTCTCACTTTGTCTTAAAAGTCGTGTATACAATGCATCTGTACACGCAGCTTAACTATAGCCTAGTAAAACTAGGTCTCTTAGAGTTAATGATTTTAGACACTTACCTGCATTCGACAAACGTTGTTTGAGAAATATAGCACATGTTGGTTACCGACAACGAATAACTAACGTTGACATCCGTAGACGTATTTATGTATCTGCCAATAAGTGCTCCGCGTTAGAAAAACAAATAAGGCCCCATCATCGTCGTTGGCTCGGTGACGTGTTGCGTATGCCCTCAATTCGATTGCCCAGTAGAACTCTGTTCTCTCATCTAGCACCAGACTGGCGTATGAAACAATTTGGGCAGTTTTTGACATAGCAGAAACAGTTGGAGTTCCTTAAATCCCAATTGGGTAGCATAGGAGCCACTCGTCAGCCAGGATGGGGTCCACGGGTGCATCATAATTCTTGGTTAGAAACACTTAGCGATATGGCATCGAATCAAGCTCAGCCTCGATCATGTCGCAGATGTCTAGTAGAGTCATCTTCGTAACTTTCTTTTCTTAGAAGGACAAAGTTAGCTGCGAGGTTTGCTTTGTTTATGACGCAATACAGTGATGATGCCTTGCCCTAGTGCTAACTTGGCCATAATGGTGTTGTGGAGAGGTTTAGTTTGTCTTATTTCTGTGAGTTAACCTGATAAATTCACTTATATGAACTAGGTATTCCTTCTCTGTCACTGTCTCTGTCTCTCTCTCTTAAATCTCATTAATAATTTGTCTGAAACATTATTTCTGTATATATATATATATATATATATATATATATATATATATATATATATATATATATATATATATATATATATATATTCACGTCTTATGGCTATATGGCAATAAAATATTATTCATTTTTGCCCTTTGTTTGGCTGGGCATGGTGATCGTAATTCCTATCAGTATCTACAGCCATTATTCTAAATTCGTTGATATTTTCTCTCATCTAATTATAACTGTACATTTGACGTAAACAATTCACTCTTAACTATGTCTGACCTTCTATTACGCAATGTAGACTGCTTCTTTTTCGTAACGCCATGTGATGCTTCATCGCTTACATCTTGAATGTATCGGCAGTTACTTGGTGCGTCTTTTTTCGAGACAAGTCCATTAATTTTGAAGGCCTGTTCGCCATGATTCTGTTCCACTCCAATTTTAATTCTATTTAAATTACTTTTTGCACATTTAAACAGGCGTTAAGCTTATTAATTGCTAAAGCTCTAATAGCCTGAGTCATTTTTTCCAATTTAGCATTCTACAGACCCGAAAATTTATTAATACTGACAACGTGACCTTGGAGTAGTAAATGTGCACAAATAATTGAATTTTTTGCACCACATTTTCAAAATCTTTGAGGGAGATGTTGATTTATTCTTATTTGAACCTCTTTTTTGATCTGCCGATGTACTGAGCTTTGCAGGTACATTGAAATTTGTATACAGATAATAGTGTTGACGCCACAGAGAGGCTGTATGTTTTTTAGTTCGCATAAATTTTATTTTGTCGAACACATCTGAGATTTTGTTGATCGAGATAATTTTTAAAAAAAATCTCAGCTGAAAGATCACTTCCAAAAGGAACACTTAGCGTTAATCTGTGAAGTATTTTGCTTTCACCCAAATTTGTCTTGATTTTACTATCTTGCCTCCAAATTATATTCGATAAGTCAGTCGAGATAGCTCTTACTTTTCAATGTTTCGCAGAGCAGGTTTAGCTCTAATTCAATGTTCTTAGGTGAACATATCCTGCGCATTCGTGTGCCAAAATTGATTATGAGGTTTATTTTGTAAGCCTTTGCTGCACTAATAGACTAATGGATATATTGTCTAGTCCAGTTTGATTTCTTGTGAAACGACCTTGAGATGGTACCTTGTCCAACTCTCGTTATTCCTTGATCTATAAATGATATATATATATATTATATATATATATTATATATATATATATATATATGTATATGTATATATCAAGCCTTTAAAAGGTACCAACACAATGGCTGGTGTGTCAGTACGTGATAACAACACTGTGGTTACCGAGTCGGTACATGGTACCAACGCAATGGATTTCAAGGTATGCAAAAGTTCTCTAAAATCAAAAATTACAACTACTCCTGAAACATTTTACTCCAGCCAATCTACAAACATTGGCGTTGATCGATATCAGTTATCAAATTTAACGGTGACTATGCGATCATTCAATTACATGTAAAATATATAATTGCATATATATTAGTTCTCAGCAACAAACAGTATCTAACTATTCTACTTTTATCCGCACTCGTTCAATAACAAGAGGCTTAAAATACCTATGACAGTTAAGTAAAAATTTAGTGAAGAGCAGTTTTCTGAGATTATTAAGAGTATGTCATAAGTCTGTTTGTGACTAATGGGTGACTATTTTGCTTTTGTGTTTTCGAAGCAAACCATATAATAATAATTTAAATTTTCAAATCAAGAAACAAGGACAGATTTCAGAACATGGTAAGGGCTTAAGTAATAGTTATAAAAGTTTTAATCGGATACCTTTCAGAAGTTAAAAAGATTAAAGTTTATCACTTTTATATTTACAATACGCGGCCAAAAATACTCGTAATGGCAATACTAAATGCTTATCAAAATTAGTAGGCCACAGTGCATTAATCAGATGGAATTAAGTAAGTTACACTTCTGCAAATATTTTTAAAAGGTATACCAAAAACGATGAAAATTAAATAGACATAAAATTTAGCGACTTACCGAAGTATTCAAAAACGAATATTATCATGGGCTATTCCGTGAGAGGCTGAAGTGTTTATCGGATCGAGTTGTCAAGAATTCGATTTTTCCACTTCATTAGGCAAATCAAGAATGTTTCCAGCAAAAGAAACTATTATGGAAGATTTTTTTAACTCTTAAAAATGTGTACTAACCTTTGTTTAAACATTATTACTTAAAACAATTCTACTCATAACAATGACGTTCCATAGAATAATTCTTTTTTCACAACAAATATTGTGGCATTATTGATTTAATTTTCCTATTTAACTATTTACGATGATGGTATAATGAGAAAAAATATATCCATAAACGACGGTGACAGCGGAAAAAATGACTGAAAAACTGGGAAAAATAACTGTGGGATACAGAAATAATTCTATGATTATGAAATTGCATTCAAACAGACAGGGCGAAAGATAGTATGCTAATTTAGAAGATCGCGAATAAATGTCCCCCACATTTGCATAATTGCATAAATGCACAAAGTAAATTGCACATACGACAAATCTAACCACTGATATTTTCCATATGCTATGTTATAAGTTGTAAAAATTTCCACGTAAAGGTGTCCTGGAATTGTCGTATATTCTATTGCAACATACGTAAACGGATTGTGCGTAATTATAATAAAGATATGCCCAATATGGATTGTTTATTTTCGGCACAAAATGTGGCAATTCTCACCTTCCATCTATTGCTTTGTGATATAGTGGAATTCCGTGTTGATAATAGTTGCTATCCGACCATTTGGACGCTTTCTGTTGGTGTGCTGTTGTGTAAAGCGAAAACAGAGAGAAGCCGAGTTGATATGGGTGCGAACAGGGAAATATACGCGTCTTCTCATATAGTTGCAACAAATTGTTTGCGTAAACGCATTGAGAACGCTCTGACAATCGACAGACCTTGACTGAAGAAATGCCAAATATTGTATATTTATATAGAAATGGCTTTGAAAACGTGGGCCATCAGATTCGCATTAAATATTTCACCAATGAAGTAATTCCGTCAATTCAAATTACATCAATGTAAAGGAGTACCTTAACGAATTCTGTTGCCTTAGAGTATTTAATTGTCAGTTTACGGAATACCAAACCAATTTAGTAATATACATGAACGTATATTAAATGAGGACATATATTCGATTACTTTTGTTAACTATAATACTTTTAGATACAGCGTACTCTAAACATCACTACCTTGTCATCTCTATTTAACAAGTGCGACATCAAAATGTTATCGAAAATCTCCATTTCGCAAATTTTGACCCATCTGATCTTTCCTCTCACGCCATTAAACACCTTCCGGTTGAATTAATTTAGCTTTTGAGTTCGAATAGAAATTTCAATTAATTATTCACTTACCATGTGTTGTCCGTTCAACATATCACTACTGAATTAAAAATACGATTGTTGAAGTTTCACAAATATGACCATGAGTGGGGGATCAACAATAGCCTCATCCTCTTTCGATTCAATAAATATGGACTCGTATTTTAACCATCGGTTCTAGAACTCGAAATCCTTCCCAACTCAGTCACAGACTAGTGAGAAAAAATTTCGGGTTATTCTTTTTGACGATTCATTTTCCGTATATATCTATGAACTGTCGTTCACTCACAATTTCCGTTGCCATTAACTTAGTTTTCGGATTCGCCAATATAGCCTTATTTGACGGCGCCTAACTTAGCTTTGTGACTCTTCAAAAGTAGTTTGGCTTAAGTCGATAAAGTACAATAACTTCCATTTTACTGTTAACCTTTGGTATGACAATTTTGTTTACCCTCCATACTTCCGTCCAAGAGCCTTCATAGATTGAAGTCAAGAAAATACGATGTTCTCCTACGAATGCACACACACCTGCTTCCGGAAATTTCACCAATTGATAAAATTTTACTGAGAATTGCATTATTTGTCACAATACTGGTCTGGGCTATCTCATTATTGGAATTTCCGGCAAACTGTTTGGAATTTAACAAAGCGTGCCATTCTCGCCAATTCCGTTGGAAAATTTCCTTAGTAAGACGCAAAATCACAATTTACGCTAGTTCCGCAATCAATAACTTTCGATGTTTCCGTTAATGTGGGCTCCTTAGCAATAATAATAATAATAATAACTTTAGTCTTTCTTACCCAATCTCACTACCTCAAAACGTGTGAAGGTGTCATCCATTCTCAATGTAGGCATGCTACCAATCAATTTACATATTGTTTATACTCACCCGTCCTTGCAACCTCGATTCACGAGTGTACACATGTAGAATAAAAAAGTCGGTACAAATTAGTGGCTTGTTTAATATCGTTATCCTTAATGGAATTTTGTAATTTTTGTCGGGGACCAACGCATAATGTCGAATCACAATAAGAATGATAGTAATAACCTTTCCGTGCGTTTTATCTGTCTATCAGTACTCCCTGCATTCATTTATATGCATGAACCCCTCTTGTGGTTCTACGATGGTAAAAATCCTAATCTTAGGGTGCTTAGTAACCTTGCTAATTAGACTGAGCCGCGACTAAGAAAATATTTCTCTAGCTTATCTTATCATTGCCTTTGAGATGGGACATTTAAATCTATGCAGATTATATATAGCGTCAGTCCTCAGCTCAGCCGTCAAAAATAGTTTGTCTTCAAATCCATTTTTACTTGCACACCGAATCAGCCACACTTCAGTGGTCCCACAAATAAGTTCTGCTTGTCCGACCTTTGTTTAATAATTAAATTAATGTTTCTTATGACTGAAAGCTTTTTATAATGGGTTTGCTATAAGTGGCATAGAAGCTTCAATAAACAACATTTCTGGTGAGTTATGATAGAAAAAAATAAATACAATATTCTTGAGCATGACATGACATAGTACGGTCCTATTTTATTACATTCATCACTCAAATATATTGTGGATAAAGGGCGTAATATTGGCCCTACTGACGAGTCGCAAGTAAGCACGGAACGAATGTGCACAAAATTATAATTTGCGTTCATGCTGCCATTGGTTTATCCTTCTGGTCATATTTGAACTAATTTTTTACTAGGTTTGTAATTCATAGTACACAATGACATGCGCCTGCCTAGATTGAGCATCCGGAAATTTTCCGTTAGTGAATTAAAATTCAAAAAATGTAGATATCAAATAAATTTCGGCCACAAGTATTTCAGCAAAGGTCTGTATCTTCAACCAATAATAACAAATTACCTGGGTGTTCATAGAGTTGGCAGCATTCAGCTTATAAGCAACCACTTCCACGCCAGCCATTTACCTTAAGCTTAACATTATGCTTAATTGTGAGTATGTGCAACAGAAAAATAACTGTTGTAAATTCTAATGGAGACATAAAATGCGCTTCTTATCTGATTCAATTAGCCGTCTTTCCAGGACGCGATATTCGCGTGACGACCGTAAGTTTAGGTGAGGAAATTGCAAAAGTTTGTCCAATTCTTCCCCTTAAATAAAGTTTTTGAACTTGAAGTAAACACAAATACCAGTATTTTTAACTAATCGTCAAAAAATATAGCCAAATTTTTGTCAGCTATGCTGTTCGACAACTGGTTAACCACAATGAGATTTGTGCATACTTCAAGCTCGCAAACTTGATTTAAAGAACTGTTACCACCACCCGTGCAATCAATGATTGTTTAATTGGTTGATCACTTGCCAAAAGACCAGTGGCAAAATAGGAATCTTCAGGAATTATAATTCCAATATTGGAAATCTTTACATTCAGGCACTTCTTTTAATGTCAGGTACACTGGGGTCCTTTTTTCTCCTATTGCCACCATTTATTTTAAGTAAATATTTGTTTCTGAACTTCGTTTCCTCGTTAGTCATCGACGAAACAAAGTTAGAAGGATTTTATTAAGTGATTTTAATGGTTTATTTACTGATAGATTCGCATTTAGAACACCAATCTGGTCGGTTTGTGTACCAAATATATGTAATAGTCTCGTTCTGATAACGGAGATCAGACATGTGAATGGAAATCAGGAAACTGAGCCTCTGGGATAGTTTTTCATAAACTTACGTGCGGAAGATTTCCATTAAAGTTGCTCCAGTTTGCGTTCTGTACTAGCTCCTGCGATTAGAGTGACGACAGCTGATCGCATTAAATTTAATTACCTAGAATATCTATTATAATGAATAAATGCCAAAATTACACGCCATGTGTGAATATATCCCATGATCTTTCCAGTCTGAATGCAAATGCCTAATTTAATTGCTATTTATTTTTACGGAACTGGGGTATTTTCGGTTGGCTCTCAATTTGTAAGTTGGGCATAATCTCGCTGTAGCTCCGCATTTAGCCTGGGAGCTGGTCAAAATTTCCCACAAAGAGAGCAGTTATGAAGAATTCGTAATTAACAGTCGAAAAGTATCGTTCTCAACATACGCTGTATTGCTTCCCTATTTGTGATTAACTAATCCCAATCTTTATTGGGCTATGACCCTCAAATTATAAATAAAATAAATTTTGCTACACCTACAACGATAACTACTTAATTTATCTAATTATCTACGTATGTGTCCGCTGTTGGTACGAATAGTAAATATTGCCAAATCCTACTTTATAAGGTATGTGATGAGAAATCTTTTAAATAGAATCATGCTCACGACAGGATAATGTAATTCAGTGTGCTAAGAGATGAAAAATGGAGGATAAATAAAGGAAAATTTGTTAACGGAAAGTAAGGTGAAATATAGTTTATGAATAGCTTTAACTAATTGTTCAGTAATGAAATCAGAATGATGTAACAAAGCCAAAGTTAAATATATTAAAGTAGAATATTTTCGACATTAGTTATACTTTACTGGCTTGATCATAACGTCATAAATAGGTATTTTATTTCCGCGCAGCTTTAAAATTAGGTCACAGATACTTGATAGTATAGTTTATATCTGAAATAAAATAACCGTGTTGAACAAAATTAATAGGAAAATATTCTTAACTAAAGTAGCATAGGGTAAAATAATATCACCAATCTTCATTTACAAATAAAGTTAATTAAATGAGAAAGCTTGATTAACGACACGTGTAAACGTCACTAATGTCAGTATAGACAAATCAGGAATTTGGCACGTATGATTTAAATCACGCACGCATACTTTTAATAAAAAACGCATAGAAAAGTGAATTGATGTATGTGCATTAATAGACATGAATTTGAATGTAAAAAGAGAGAATATATCTATCATGTACAATTTTCTTTACTTTCGGCGTTCAAAATTAACCAATTTTGGCAATATCGTGATTAAAAGTGCAGCCTGTCCCTACCGTAGCATCTATGACCGTGTCGAAGACAGTGAAGTTAACTGTTTCAAAGCTAGAACGCGTCTTAAAATTTGGGTTTGATACTGATTAGTCATTCTGCCGTCGTTATAGAAGGTCGGAACCTGTCAAGAATTGCGACTGCCGGTAGCTTCTTTATGCTGTGCGAGTGATTGAATAGAATAGGATTGGTGAATGTAATAATAGGGCAAGCGTCAAATAAATAAAGCCTCTCACTACCGTGGAATTAATGATTACTTAATTGCACATATACATATATAAGCAATACAATTTAACAATAATTGATTGCGTGAGTGGTGGTAACAATTCTTTAAATCAAGTTTGAGAGCTTGAAGTAAACACCAATCCCAGTGTATTCAACTAGTCGTCGAAAAACATAATAAAACTACCGCCAGCGGCAACGCACAGACGCTTTTCGACCTTCCATTATCATCAACAGAGTACGACGGCAAACTGACTATCGAGGATCAAACCGCATTGAATATATATGGAAATCAAAGTTAGATA
Organism: Eudiplozoon nipponicum; assembly: GCA_029291075.1. Lineage (NCBI taxonomy): Eukaryota > Metazoa > Platyhelminthes > Monogenea > Mazocraeidea > Diplozoidae > Eudiplozoon > Eudiplozoon nipponicum. Next base: position 36,808 of record JAQBSW010004508.1, on the reverse strand, counting down.
TGCAGCTCTCACTTGTAGCAGCCTCGCATACACTGAACTTGACTGGAAATGTCGGCTGCACAATTTCTATGCCGTCACGAACATTAACTGTTTGCAGCTTTCGCCACATATACATATATAGGCAATACAATTTAACAATAATTGATTGCGCGGGTGGTGGTAACAATTCTTTAAATCAAGTTTGCGAGCTTGAAGTAAACACCAATCCCATTGTATTTAACCAGTCGTCGAACAACATAAGAAAACTACCGCCAGCCGCAACGCACTGACGCGTTTCGACCTTCCATGATCATCAACAGAGTACGACGGCAAACTGACTATCGAGGATCAAACCGCATTGAATATATATGGAAATCAAATTTAGATATGCGGCTCTCACCTCTAGCAGTCTCGCATACATTGAACTTGACTGGAAATGTCAGCTGCACAATTTCAACGCAGTCCGCTACGTAGCGCCCCGTTACAATTCCAAATAACACAATTGATTGCGCGGTGGTGGTACAATATTTAAATCAAGTTTGCGAGCTGTAAAGTAAACATCCAATCCCATTAGTATTTAACCAGTCGTCGAACAATATAACAAAACTACCGACAGCCGCAACGCACTGACGCGTTTCGATCTTCGAGGATGATCATCATCATAGTACGACGTCAACTGACTATCGAGGATCAAACCGCATTGAATATATATGAAAATCAAATTTAGATATACGGCTCTCACCTCTACAGCATAGAATTGACAAAGTCCAATTTTTTTAGTCAAGAAGATGTGCGATACTACTAACTGGGAGGTCAAATACCCATTTTTCTATAACTTATTATGATTTGATCTTTGTTATTTAGATTTTCATAAGGCTCCAATCAACTGAAAGACAAGGCTTTATGCTCACAAAACTCCATTATTTACACACAAATAAGCAGAATTTCCAAAGTTGTAATATGGTTTATGTCTCTGTCTTAGAAATTATGAAGTGAGTTTGAGCTGCAAGAATCAGCGCAAAAAAGGCTGAAAGATTTACTGTTAATGCCTGCCCAAAGGGAATAATTCTAGTGACACTGACAGAGTCAGCTTAATAGAAGCAACTCATTTGAGCTGACATAATAATGGCAAACGAACAGAGGTTTCCGCACAATATGAAATGCTGACATTATTTTCCATGTTATTTTGCACGCTATACAATATCCAACAATATCGGCCACCACGCCTTTTCTATGGATATCACGTAGAAGCTCCAATCAATAAACGGCAGTTGTTATACTTCCTCTGCCAATTCGTTGTGTTAAATGAAGCCTAACATGGTAGCTGGCGACAGCCGCAAACGGGAACACTTTCACATTAAGTAAAAGCTAACTGCATCCGTTGCACTGTCACAAACTAAAACAAAGCTTATTGAGCAGCAAATTCAGCTTTATCCGAATCGAGAATGGCATTAGCAAGGTAACCGCAAGATACAACAACCCATGGCAAACGATTGCCTATGTGGAGTATAATATAAAAATCTTTATGTTAGTCAACATACGGGTCTAAGTAAGATGCGCCGTTTAACACTTCAAAGTTGGCTCCCCATCAGATTTCCCGCTAAGTAAAACAAGCTAAAGATATTGAGTTATAATTAAGAAATTCCATTTAACTTTAAATTGTATAACAGTTCAACGGCCAGTCAGCAAGATGGTTAAATAGACATCGAATTCGTCATATTCATTGCCCGTATTTTACTTGTTGAATAATGTGAAGTCTATGTCGGCTCTTACATACCTGGTTTGTTGGATGGTGATGCTTACTACATATCAAATGGCGTAAAGAATTATTTATTTACATTATTATGTAAATCATATATATTTTAGCATATTAAACAGCCAAGCATTACGTTTGAATCTGGATTTCATTAGAAAATGGTTGATGACGTTCAATTTTGCGAATGGCCTTGTATGCATCTATAGGCCGAATGTCCAATACTCATCTAATTGAAGTACAGAACTTTGTCGAGTTTGGGACAGGCCAGCTAACCTGATGGTGGAAAGAGTTTGGAATCCGTTACTACATCATAATTCACCGTCATTATTTCACCTAAATTTAAAATCCTAGAGTCGAGCCGACTAAAAATAGCCAAATTTAGCGGCGGTTACGTTTACTGAAGGCATACGTAATTCCAATAAATCAACAATCAACTGCTATTAATTGAATCTAGTGTACTGGCGCCTTTTCATGAGTTTCTCGAGCTCTTGTAGTTATTTTCACAAAAGAAGGAAGGTATACTTCAGCCGTTGGTTGATTATCTTCATCTGGACACAGTAATTAAACTCGAGCCGTATACAGTACCTGTCCGGCTCAATATCTTGCTACAACTGACAGATTAAAGTGGTTTACCAATCTTCGCTTAAAGCAAAACTTTTGGCAAAAACTCTAAATATTCGCGTGCAAATACCATAATGTCAATACCATTTGGTCTGAACAACTCACCCGAAATGTTCGAAGTTATGATGGGCTAATCTACATTCGGCGGGGTACGTAAAATTGCTATTGATTTGGCCACAACAAATACATTTTCGAGTGCAAAAGATGCTACCGAAGTCCATAGGATAGTGATAACATTTTTATTCATAATAGGTAGGAAAAGGATAGCCAGTAGGTGTCTTTGATCATAGGCCTCTGTAGATTTTTATATACCATAACATTTAAACATACAACATATCCAGGTTTACCAGCTACTCACAACCAGAAACAAATGCTCGGGCTTAAAGAAATTATGCATTTCTACAGGCCATATTCCGCATTGGTGACCATTCAATTTTAAATTAAACAAATACATCAGGCCGTCTCTGAAGGCGGAGGAGGAAAAATTGGACGTCTATCCCTAGAGCTAATGACGCACAAATGACAAATTTCATGGAAAAATTGATAAGCAGAGTATAGCAATACCGAGCTTATTTTTAATTCAACACATAGATTTAAGAAGTGTATAAAAATCAGCTAAACATAATGAATAATAAATAATAAAATTTTACTTTTGAAATTTGTTTTAAAAAGCGGAACGCTTCACGATAGCGAGCCCATTATTTATTCTTACATTACCTATGACCCCTGGCAAAACATCACAATAAGAAAACTGTATCTCCTTCTGAGAAGATATTGCGAAACTAGGCTCAATTTTGTTTGCAGTATCGTTTGCTCAAGATTACAAAGTTATAGTGAACGCTGACGGAATCAGTATTAGGAAACAATTTCATTCTATTATACATCGTAACTAGGATGAAAAATTTCGTCTTTATGATTATAGAGTGCAATATCTTTAAATGTAGAATAAAATATTCGTACAAAAATTTATTATCTCTTTTTAGGTTTTTATGTATGCGAGATTCTGCATTCAGTTAGGCGAAAAAACATATTTTTCATTTAAAACTCTTGGTGAACCGTTTGCGAATACATATTGCCAAAGTATAGACTAAGATTGACATAAGTGATTACTACTGACAAGATTTTCCCGCCAATATCTGTCAGAATATAAATTGGTTTGTTCGTTACCCACTTCTAAATAAATAAATGTTCAAATTTTATAAAAATCGTTTTTTTATTGTAAACGTATCTTTATATTTGTTTATGTGATAATTTCCTAGTTGTGTATTTCTGATCATTATATATATATATATATATATATATATATATATATAATTTTTTTTTAACTGATGGCAAACTCGCTGTACGTTTATATAGTTTCTGAACAACAAAGTTCTATTTTATTTATCCTAAGCACTGCTATTTGATTACTGTTATCCAGATAGAGGAAAATTATGTATGTAGATCCAAAAATTGATTCGATTGTAAATCAATTTTAATGTTGAAGCTGAAAATATTAATATGCTATAAATGAAAAATTATTGCCTAATTTCGATTTCTTCCTTAATTTAGTACACCTGTTCGTCTTTGCTGGCTGTTATTAGGATTTTTGCACGCGATATTCGTTAGCAGACTTGGTTAATTTCTAAATTTTGACCAAATTTATTTTAGCTTTTTCTATCTTCGCGTGTAGGTAAAAAAAAGTGTTAAATTTAATGCGCCAGTCTATCAAGCTTCAACGTTCTGACTTAACGAGGCAATTATTCGCATCTATATCAATGAAGTCGTTGCTCTGTGTTGCGAAGTGTGATTGTCACATTTAAAGTATCCACGACTTTTTTTCGTGAGTGCTAGATTGGATTAGCATTTACGATACGTCCTCCCACTCCGAAGCCTTTCACATCCTTCATGATAGCCACAGGAAATAGGATACGATCTAACCACGGTTGACAGTCAACAATTCGGTACCACATTTTCAGTACATTTAGCATGCTTCTGATACCACACAGTACAATCCTGAGACCACCAGAGTAAAGCACGTCGATTACAAATTATATCGAAAACCGACATAAATTTCGTCATCATCAATCTAATAACAGTTATCCAAGAGAATAGTGGACAAATCATTTTAAATTTAGTTAATACTATTGTTGAAATATCTCAAGACGACATCGGTCGATATTATTAGAACGAAAAACGGCAACTTGACGAGAGAAGCAGATAGATAACCGAAATTAAGAAAAATAATCTTTGAAAACCAGTGTTAATATATCTTAAACATTCATCAGCGTCAGAAATGTCAAATACTGTCATTACTAGGATTATTGTCACCGAGTGATGAACACCCCATCCGATTTAGAGTTAAATAAGCGAATGTGTCGGTTGAAAACATGACGCTCTGCATACTTTTCCAAGGAGAAAGTAGTGACAATACTTGTCGATAATTTTATGTGATCGTGCCTTATTCGATCCATTTTTGTTCGTGAATAGATAAATAATGTATAATTGTCATTTCAGCCATTTTGTGCAGAGCATATTTGAAATGTGAAATAAATTTTGTATTGAAAGGTTATTATAGTATGATACAGATCAAAGCCACAAGGTCGAAAACGCAATTCTATCTGTCATAAATAACTCGAATGCAATTCTTCGTAATTAATATAATAACTGTTCAACTGTAACGTTAGGGCAGGATTTAATATATATATATATATATATATATATATATATATATATATATATATATATATATATATTCATTTATTCTAAAAACAAAAGAAATTTTATCAGATATAAGAAACATTTTCTATTGTCTTCAAATATCTACTAATGAATATATCTTTATATATAAATTAAAAGCAAAAGAAGTATAGGTATGTGAACATAGAGAGAGTGTGAAAAACTAAAACCAATCAAATTGCGTGCGTCACATCCAGTTAAAGCTCAAGGCTTGTACGTGCTTCTTCTGCATACATAAATACGGCTGCAATTTGTTTATCCATAAGGCTTCGTATGTGGCTAGCTCCCGTTTGTTTTTGCATTTAGTAATTACTTTAAATGCTACGTCTGGAGAACACGCGTGCGATGTGTCGATGATGTGTTGCGCAATAGCAGACGTGTATTCACCATTTGATTTAAAACAGGCATTTAAGTTGCATTGTTCTCTCATTCGAGTAATTAACCGTCTGGTCGATCGGCCTACGTAAGTTGATCGACAACTTGCGCATGTATATTGATAAATAATATTTGATATCGACATTAACGGCTGTTTCTCTTTGATTGCTGATAAAGGCAAGTGTGTTACCCTAAATAATGTTAATGTCGATATCAAATATTGTTTACCAATATACATGCGCAAGTTGTCGATCAACTTACGTAGGCCGATCTACCAGACGGGTACAATGAATTTTATTAAAGCTCGCGTTTCAAAGGTATATATATATATATATATATATATATATATATATATATATATATATATATATATATATATATATATAAACTAATTCAAAAGCACATTGGACTGAAACAAAAAATAACTAACAGGCTTTCAAAAGTAGACTATTTCCCAGAAAATACGGCACACCAGTCAATAACGGACACACTTACAATGAAAGCGATGACACACCACATGATGTTACGCCAAAAGAGTGGTATAAATTGCGCAAGACATAGACAGTGATAGCTAAGAATTGATTGGCTACGACAAATGTATGGTTGGCATTGGATGAACAAAAATATTAACGAATCCAAAATAATGACAGTAGATTCTTTCTTTAAATCAAATTTGCGAGTTTGAAGTAAACACCAATCCCAATGTATTTAACAAGTCGTCGAACAACATAACAAAACTATCGCCAGCCGCAACGCACTGACGAGTTTCGACCTTCCCTGATCATCATCAGAGTACGACGGCAAACTGACTATCGAGGATCAAACCGCATTGAATATATATGGAAATCAAATTTAGATATGCGGCTATCACCTCTAGCAGTCTCGCATACATTGAACTTGACTGGAAATGTCGGCTGCACAATTTCTATGCAGTCACGAACATTAACTGTTTGCAGCTTTCGCCAAATATACATATATAAGCAATACAATTTAACAATAAATGATCGCGCGGGTGGTGGTAAGATACTGGTAGAAATAAGATTAAATAATAATTTTTTTTTTCATTTAGTACGTTTCGTTTTTCTCATATTTAAAAAAATGGCGAAATCTGTAACGTTATATATATATAACCAATTATAACGAAGATGGAAATGCACATGCAGAGGCTAACACAAACACTCTATTCAATGTTTATTTTTATTTAATATAATGATTTTTTTTCTCTCTGGTTGCGGATTAAGGATTTCGCAACTGACAACTTCCGCAATGCTTAGTCCATATTTTTATCTTGCTTTAAAAAGCTCCTCAAAATCCACCTAACTTGGAGTGTGTCTTTTATTGTGATTTCACTAAACTATTGCGGAACATGCATCCTTGTTGACAGATCTTTATATATCCTCTATAAAATTATCCAAAAATAACCACATATACCTCCTTTTATATACAAACTATATAAAAATTCTCATTAAGCATTGCGCAACATCTGATCAACTGCAATTCAGTGATAATTTTTCTATGTTAGCCGATGGAATATCGATGGCAAATTCGTTTGGAAACATCAAAAATGCCATTGCGGTAGAAAAATACTGCAATACATACCTGAGGCATTTAGAAGACTGTCATTTTCGTTAAAGACGTGTAAATAAATGACATGTGTAATGTTTTAATGGTGTAGACCATTATATTTAGTTTACCTTCAATAGCGAAAACGCACAATTTAAAGAATTCCCTTTCTGTGACGTATTCGTATCGAGGCAAATAGATCGTTATCTTAAAATAAATGTAGATTACAAAAGTGAACATAGACTGGGCAGTACATTCTCCATACGCAATTTACCCTATAAGATTAAGCAAATAGGATCTATGAAATTCAAATGTCAAATATTTCCGGTTTACGTATAAACCTTAAATTTCAGGTGTTTTTCGAAGGAGGAGAAAAATGTTTCGCATTGCCAAGGCTACCAGTTGTAGGATCCTATGTCCGTAGGTATGTACACACCCATGTGAATTGGGTTAACAATCAATATTTCTCCTTCTTGAGACTTCATTCTCACAAAACTTTGGGCAAGTTGTTCATATGTCCAGCTAACCTACAAATCTAATCCTCGTAACCGGTTTGACAAATATGCAATTATTTAACAAAATTAATTAGGAGGTTTGCTCGTATAAAGCGCATTCCTTTATTAAAATAAATTTACATTTTATTTCTTTCTTTATAATTTTAATTTAAGAAGCCCGGCTGCTGAATTCAGCATTTTCTAGATTCTAATTTGTGGACATTAAGCTCTTTTCACGTGAAAAATTTCTTTTATGCTCCTCAGCTTTAAAAAGAGCCATTGGCGTATTCTAGAATTCAAAATTGGATACTGAAACTCGCAGTTGTATAAATAAAAGAAGTCTTTATATAAATTGAGTACGAAACGCTGCTTCTACATGTGATTTTCCTTATTTAGTATTGAATTTTTATAATTTAAGCTACAATTCCAACTTTTTAATCTTTAGATGCCAAACTCTTTTACATTAAATAACAAATATTGCAGTAGAGTTTAATTCTATTAAAAATAAGATAGCTTTTTAAACTATATCGTATGCATCATCTTTATCATAAAGATATATTTTGCGACACTATTTATTTCTCATTTTAAAATACTAAATAGGAAATTATAAATAGATATCATAACCAAAATCCGTAATAAATAATATGCAAAGCGTCAAAAGAAAATAAAGAAAAATATCAAGGCAATCGCGTTTATAAAGGTATATAAATCAATATTTCAGAACATATCCTTTCCTTGAGAAAGTAAATATTTATTTATGATTAATTTTAAAAATATTTTTCGTCATCACTCTGCTGACTCTCTTTTATCACGGATTCTATTTTCAACATAAATAAATATCGCTTTTGTTTGAGGAAAATCGTTATGCTTCACTTATGACACAACAATATTTTTATTCAGTTGAACCTAATTTCTTTCGTTATTTTAATACGGGGAAAAATATATAATAACCTACCTTTATTGATCAAATAATTTCAATAGGTTAAAATTAAATGTCGTAAAGCAAAATGAGCATTTTAGACACCAAATATAATCTATATAATTATGCTATTCTAATGACATTAAAAATATAAATTTGGGACAGTGGACTTTTGAAGTTATATATACTTCTGATTTAAAACTGTTTCTACTGATGCATTCGGTTGAACTAGAAATACGCATATCTATTTGATCCATTAAAAATTTAATTAATTACTTTATTCATTTTAAAACACGAAACGTACAAACCAACCAATTTTATATTGCTTGCACGCCTTGAACCTGCCTTGACGAACACGTGTTTGCATATTTGATGACTGAAAATAACATTTATGCCACTATGTTGCTGATAATTAATAGAGAAGTGTTCAATCCAACATATTTTACGCATCCAATGCTCTCTGGGGTAAATCAGTATAAAATTAACAAGAAACGGTTCTTGTTTCTAATAAAATTTATTTCTATATTCTTTCAAATGAGAAAATTAATATGACTTGTTTAAACATATAACCCCATGTACGAATTTTACAAATTACTATGCATAATTTAATGGAGCAGTTTCTTTACATCTTGTCAACGGATTTATTTAAGAAATAATCGTTTTGACGAAATATAAATTAATGAAAAATGTTGTGGTCCAAAATGCTCAAATTAAAGAAAGCCCGAAGTCAACACACGCCTAGGAGTAAATTGCTTACATTTGTAAAGCTGAAGATGCAATCTGTCTATAGCAAAAACTTATCTAACGACACAAATAAATTGCCGACATATTGCGTAAATTAAATTCACTTCGATTTACTCTGCACCAATGAGAAAAAAGCGAAACTTGCCGTTAACCAATAGTGTGCAAGTAGCCATAGATTTCTATGACATGGCTATTTAAGCACGGCAAATTTACCATGCATTTCAGTTGTGGCGTTTGCCTTCTTCTTTGCGTTACGTGTGCGTGCTGTCTGCTGTCATAACCTACGCTGATTATTGGATTGTCTTCACCAACAATTGGCAACATCAGTGACGCCAGTCTTGTTTCTGTATAACAAGAGAGACGAGCCAATTAATGCAGAACTTCAACGAAGTTTCCTCATCGAGATTACAACGCAACAACAGAAGGAACCACAGCCAAAGGCAACCCAAGAGTCTAGGAGTACCTCTGGACGTCTTCACACTTACGGAACTTCTCGGCATTTGCCGGAGAACGCAAGACCGGCCCTGTTAAGGGCCCCCTAACAGTACATAACTCTTTATTTATGGCACTTTAACCGAGTTTGTAACGTCGTACGGCATTTACTTGAAGCTGGGGCGTTCAAACTTTTAAATAGAGAAATATTCTCGCAAATCTTGCTTAAAGTAAACATGAAAGGCGCCGTTTTGGTCTCTCGCGTTATTAAAATTTCGTAATATGTTTATTTTTTATATGCACCATCGCCAATCTTTTTACACACACCAGTTTAAACACCGTTTGCTACATTTGTTTAAATGATATTTGGCATAGTAAATAATATAAGTTGAGACAAAATTGAGTATGGATTAAAATGGCGTTTTGACTTGCACGTTAATTTAGCTGTAAAATATCCGAATTTTATCTGAGAACAATGTATTCCCTGCAAGTTTCAATGCTTTATAACCTTTATGCCTTAATGGTAATATAAGCATAGGCTGCTTTTCTGATATTTACAATTTCGTAACGAGTTTCTACATCAGTAGGGTTGTGCTCATATATTAAATGTGAGAAGCAAATTTAAATGATAAGAAAATTGCGCAGAGCATCTACGATCTTTCAGACTGGTAAACACTATTCCATGTTGACCAGTGATCGAACAACATAGCTTACAGCTTTATGTTGTTATGACTTTGAATGGGTTTTTACCAACCGAAATGTTACCACCACCCGCGCAATCAATTATTGTTAAATAGCATCCTACTATATATGATAGCTGTCCGGTGAACAAACACACAAGACCCTATCATACAATTTCATAAGTAAATCTATTTTTAAATTAATGTTCCTTACTTGCCAAGCAATTACGCTATAAAGTGATGCATAAATATATATATGTATATATATTCGGTTATCTAAATAATTTCTGCACAGTGTTATAGTTTTTGATTTCTCAAACTGTTAATAAATAACATTTTTCAGAATAAATTATTTTACAGAACTTAAGGTAAATGTTCAAACAAACCGTTCTAAAAGGTAAGCAACTCAGAATATTATTCCTGACAAGCTTTATTCTTAAGTTCAGGTATAATTATGATATTTCAAGTTATTACGGAAATGACTTAGAATACGTTTTGAGCGCGAACCCTGTACGCAAAAGGTTCTCATCTTTAGATCATAACTAAATGTACGTAATTTTCTGCCTTTCAATAACACTGAACGAATTACTATTTATCGCATTTATTATATAACATTTCTCTCCTGTCTTGGCTAAAAGACGAATGAAATAAATGAGTGGTTATTTTTCAGTTTGAATTGTATTTTAAAGAAAAGTCTAGCAGTTTTTTTTAATTGCGAGAAAATTTGCATTTAAGAAGCTTTCATTATTGCCTTTTCTAAAAGTAGTTGAACTTTTTTAAAAATTCAAATGCATAAAAATATATATTTTTGGTATTAACCATTGTAGTTTGACGAAAAATATAATCATATAATTAAAAAATTTCAAATTAATTTTCGTCTACATATTTAATTTTTCTGTTGAATAATATTTTTGTGTGTAAAAATATAATAGAACAGAATTTTTTACAACAATTTTAGCAGTGGGTTATCTCTTAATAAAATTTGTCAAGTAAGCAAATCTTGATTACGCTATATTAGCATTCTATCGCAGAAAGAACATATCAGGGCTATAAGCAGTTCAGTTTTGGATGAATTCCTTTTCTACATTATTCAATGCTTACGTTTTACTGACAAATGTATGTAAAGAATGGACCAGGTGTTTGTATCATGATCGAAACCTTGATTAAAGTAATTTTTATCATCTCCTGTGCAACCAGTGTTCATTGAACTCAACAGAACCAGTCGGCAGACTAGAACAATATTTTTCAAACTTTTGTATTTTTATGCCAGATCCACCTTAAAATATTCAGGAGAAAACTTCTAACAGTAAGTAATTAAAAACATAGATTCAATACAGTTGGTTTGAGGTGCACCTACGCCAGGCTAATGAAATAAATAGAGTCTGCAATCAGTGATTTATTTAATGTAATCTATCTTGTAAATTTTTGTGACAATGAATAAACACTGCAAAATTATTTGGTGAAACATATCCAAAATTCGTAACGTAAAATAGAATGAATGGAAGAGTTAGAGATGGTCGGTAATTCTTTTAAAATTTCCCTTATATCATTCATTGTCATCATTTAATATTTTTAACTAATTTTAATTTCGACAAACGTTTTTTGATGTTTTGATGCAGGCTTAATGATAAGCGCGTAAAATCGGTAAAATTCATTTGAATAAAGGCATTACGTCTTCTCAATCTGTTATCAACGAACACGCTCAAATAAATTACAATCTGATAAATGTTTTACAACAATCTATGATATTTTAAGAAATTTATTTTCATAACTCAGTTGAAAGCAGCAAATTTAAAATATTTAAATGGCAGTCGATCTAAACTTGACATAACAAAGTTAATCGACAGCAATGCATCAAGTAGACTGGTTTCTTACCAAGTGTGCACTCATCAAGTAATTGATGGAACTGCCTCGGCAAGAAATTTGATCTAGGAATCGGAACCTTGCAAAGCATCCCAATGCCAGCAAAACATGCTACTTAAAGAAATTGAAAAATACAGGTAATTTAGTCGACCGACAAGACCATGAATTTTTCATCTTAGGAAACGACTACCATTCAGCTCGTAGTTATACCACCTATTATCAACCCTAATGAATCGAAGTATTTCAAACAATTCTTAGCTCGAAATTTGTTGCTTTTTCCTAGTTTTGCTCTGGTTTCACTGCTGAGTGTGTATCTAACTGCGCAGAGTGCAACTACCTAAAAATAGCCTTATTTTATCTCGCATAGTGCAAGCGAGCTATGTATTATTACGTAACCGTGTGTCGTTTACGTGCAGCTGTTAGGCGACCACACGAACCTACACCAGCCGGATTATAATTTTCTCCGAGATCAGCAATATAGAGGCATTATCGAGGAACAATAGTGGGCCAGTGCAAATCAGTGCTAGTGTAGCCTGTTAGATAAAATTATGTAGCTGAGTGCATTAATCACACAGAAAAATTGATTGCTTTGCTTCTAGAAAAGTTGGAAAGTCCCTAAACTATTGACGTTTTCGCCAAGATGTTCATTTAACTATAGGCCAAGTCTTAAAGTGAAAATAGTGGCCATGTTCAAGCTCGTATAATTATGATTCCTTAAATCATTTGAGATTAAACTTTTATTATTGATTAGATTGATTATGGTTACGACCATAATTAGTGTATATATATACATATATTTATGTATATATATATATATATATATATATATATATATAAAATATTATAAAAATATGTGATGGCGTCTTGGAAGTTTACTACTCTAAAGAAATTTGGCCGGATTCTATAGTATACATGTTGGTAGTTTAAACTTAACAATGAATACAATAGCAAATGAAATTCTCGAAGTAGATTAATTTCGTTCTATTTTGGCATTCATCAGATATTTACCAGATTTGCATTGCCTGGGACTCAAGCTAAAAGCAAATTATATGGTGACATGGAACTCATCCACTGCGCTATCCATGTCTTGCACCACTTACAACCTAAAGTTATATCACATATTTTGCATTGGTTTTTTTACCATAGACGAAGCCCAACTGGCAATGCCCCACTCCCAAAGTTCCAACTTAAACTGCCGGATCTGCCATTGTGGAATAGAGACAATGTAAACTTGGAGTGTGATAATGATATAAGGTTTTATCGCAAAAATTTATAATATATATTTTTTCAGCATAAATTTGAACTTGCACATGTTGGAAAATGTAATTATTTAAGTAGAACATAGATGCTTTTATTGGGCAATAATCAGGTAATGACCAGAATTTTGTGACCTAAGCTCCAACCTGGACTTTAAATTGGGCATACTTATTTTTGTTTTTTAATTCATCCATTGCGCATAATAAGTCGCGCTGTACCTGTACCTTTTTTCCTTTATAGCAATATTTGTTTTTGTTTATTTGCCCCTACATTTGGAGCCAATTTGACATCTCTTCAAAAATAATGTTCCAACTGGGCGTTACAAATATGTTAAAGATAATAGGCATTAAATGTTAATATCATAAACTTATCATGAATATTTCTTTAGGTTAAACTTAACAATAAATACGATAACCAATGCAATTCAATAAGAAAACTGGTATGGTCTTTATTATAATCAAGGTTGCGGTCTTGATATAAACACCTGGCCCATTAATTACTTACATATATCCGTATAAACTAAGAATTGTATAGTGTAGAAAAGGCAATTCATCCAGTAGACCGGTTTTGTCCTTATTGGGAACTCATCATGTACTAGCCAGAATTTGCCGCGGAGAGGACTCGAACCTGGGCACGTCAGCTTCGGAATCTGGTGCTCTAACCACTGAGCCATCCTGCCATCCTGGTATGGTCTTTGTTGTACACTCATGAAGTACTATCCAGAATAGCCTCTATCGCCATTCCAACCGGGGCACATTTGCTTAGCGTCTAGCAAAGCGTTTATTTCGCCACCCAAGCCGTGTGCTTCATAAACTTTTCAACAATTTGCCAACTTATTCTTTTAGTTAGTCTTTGGGATAACATGTTTTAAGTTTTATGGCATGATTTTACTAAATATATATATATATATATATATATATATATATGTAAAATATATACATAAATATTTAGCATGGCTATTTTTAGAATAATTTTATTATTATTTGTGCAGAACACCATTTGTAGTTAGCTAGTCCTGTCTGTAGCACGACTAATGTTTAGAGTCATTTTATTGTTGGATGTACGCAAAACAATTTGCAGTTTATTGGTGTTCGTAATGTTAGATTATGAATACAGCTCATTTTCATGCAGTAGGTCATTTTTCAAAAACGGTCTTATTCGTTGTTTTAAAATTATTTTTAACATGATTAACGATTAGTTATCATGGTAAATGTCATTAACACTTAAAAGGCTATTTCATTATAGAAGGATTATATTTGCAATAAATAATGGATTCTGCTATCATTTGAATGTATGTTTCTCAATGTGTTACTAAATCTCTACTAGAAGCTGACGGCCTCGAAACATAACTTATATATATATATATATATATATATATATATATATATATATATATATATATATATATATATATATAATCAGAATAAATTTTACATTACAGACATTAAAAATGCAATTTATCAAGTAGACCAGTTTCGTCTTTTGACACACATCATGTACTTGACAGAATTCTCCTACCAATATAAAACCTTCAGTTTGATAAATTTGAAGTCTAGATTTTGATGGAAAAAACCGATTGCTTTAACTTTATGTATGAACCGCTAACTAATTGAAAAGTAATCAAGTACCATATGGATGAATTGTAAAAGATTTTTTGACTTTTGGGGGAATATGTGAACTCAGAGCATAAAAATTCAATAGTCCAATGAATTAGAGTTCCACTCTAATTATATGTTTTTATTCGGCCTAAAAATAAGAAAAATACTTAGCAAATTTGAGTGTCCTGAATTAAAAATCTAATACATGTATACTTTGCATTGCAAAAGAAATGTAATACCATTTAGATTTTTCATATATAACACACTTAAAGACGTTACTTATTATGGAAATTCCTTTTTAAACAATTTATTAAACCTTGCTTCTTCTACTTTCTTAATATTTAGAGAAAGGTTTTGTAAATAATTTAAAGAAGTCGCAACAGAACAACCGCTGCATAATTTATTCGCTAACGTATTCAAGCATTATCTTAAAAAGTTCCTTTAGAACGTAGAATTAACGCGCCAAATATTTTGAGAGATATTGGTATTATTGTCTTTTAAATTGTTACTATTGTAATAGACACAGAAAAAAACATTATTTAATTTAACAACCAAGATTGGTAAAAAGAAATTTTCGTTAAAATGCATAATTTTGGGTGAGTTATCATTTCTTGAAGTGAAATTGAGACAAAAGGAGCGGAAATTTGAAAAGGATGTTTATAGGATTATACTTACTTAAGCGTAATCGTAAAATATTTCAAGCGCTCATATAAAGTGTAAATATGAATTTTGACATACATGACGCTGTTAATTCCTTAAATATTCAATTTGATATTTCGTAACGTAGAAGAATTTAACAAATCGAATAAGACATTTGTTAAGAAAGAGAATTATTTACTTTAAAAATAAATTTGCGTTCAAGAGTTATCAGTTGGAGCTAAAAAATCGTCGGAAAAGCGCATGCACATGTTGATACCGGATTCCAAACTGGGCATAAAGGTTATTAATTTAAAATCTAGATGCTAATTCAAATTGTTTTGAAACGGAGACTTACATTAAATGATAGGCTATTTAGCTAAATAGAAAAACTACTAGCTCTTAAGTTTATCGGAAATATATCAAATACGTACTAAAGTTTGTCAGTTTATGTACGTTGGGCAGACACGCAACTGATAAATGTGAGAAGAAAATAAAATAGCTTGCAACTATGAAATATAGGCTCTGACTACATTAACTTGTTAATTTATTCATAGGATAGATTCCATTGGCAAAGATAAAAAGAAATACCGTCAGTGACAGGAAAAATTTGTTTCTAACTTTATCTTTAACTATGCATAAGGTGACAAATTAATACATATTTGAAGGTTAAAATCAGGCAGAATATTTAAACAGGAAGAGACCGCGAAAAAAGAGTTCGAGCAGCCATTTGTTTGTACCAAAATAAGTTCAGGCTTAATGCATGAACATACTTGCATAAATGTGGCCTAAATATATGCTTAGTCACAAGGCTTCATAATTTTTTTTAAATTATACAATTTCATGAACATCTGAATGTAAATATATAATGTCCCTATGTGCGAGGTGTAATGAATATGTTGCGCTAATGAAAACGAGTAGTTTTTGCGTGATTGCTAAAACCGTTTAAAATGATTACGTTCATTCCAGGCATAAATCACCTTGTCGATCAGCACTAGCTGATCTATCGAAAATCATGGCATGTAAATTGATAGATAATAAATGCGGTCAGTGTTACTGGGATTTTCAATTATGGCTTCTAAATGAAAATGTAATATCTTTTATAACAAAAATTTTCGGGTGTCACTATTTGAATGAGAGATGCCACAATAACACAATCTAAAGGAAAGCTAATCAAAACAAAGTTGATATATATATATATGTATATATATATATATATATATATATATATATATATATATATGTAAATACTGTGATTAGTTTGCAGCGGTGTGGTGTATTGGTTAAAATCACATACTCAGAAGTAAATGTGCTCAGGTTCGAACCCTTGCCGTGTTAATTTTCTAGGATGAACTTGACCATGCTCAACTGGATGAATTGCATTTGCGGCCTTAAACGACGGTTAATTTATACAAAAAATGTATTTACAATGGGATTGGTGTTTATAATATGTTTGTTACTCTAACTAATATACTTTTGTATCACCTCCGGTGCAATCTAAGATTGTTTATTCAGAATAACAATTTGATACTGTTTGTGGCGAAAAACTAGTATATATGCAAATATGTATTCGGTGTTGCGCACCTAGTAACCAACTAGTTCAATTATGACTAGAAGCATAAACCGAAGACAACATGAATGGAATGTATAATCTCGTGCACATTCGTTTCTTGCTTACTGGAGACTCATCATTAGGAGCCGGTATTACGCCCTTTATCCACTATATATTTGGGTGAAGAATGTGGGAAACGGGGGCGGTACAATCTAATATTCCAGTGTTCCACATTCCTCACCAAATTATATAATAGTTAAAGGGCGTAATATCGGCTCTTACGCCAGTAAGTAGGAAGCGAATGTGCACGAGTTTATACTTTCCGTTCATGCTCTCTTTGGTTTAAATTAAACTAATTTGATACTAGGTGCGCAACACCTAATAAATAATTGTTTATTTAGAACATTGATTTTTTGGTCAGTGTTGTAATGCCCTAATTCGTGAAAGTTGTGTACTCACAAAATGTTAGACTCGATTACATTTACGAAAGATGTGAATTATAGATATTGTTTCATTCTTAACATATCTAGTGAAAGGCTTTACAGACTTCCTTACAACCTTGAAGATTTTACTGCGGATTGAACTTTTCAGATTATTATTTTTCAATAGTCGACAACAATTGCGTGTACCAAAAAGATGATAGAATTATTTTACTTCTTCTTAGCAAATCTTGCAATATCAATGTCAAAATTTACTTCAGAACTTCTTCGATACTCATTAGTGTGCATTCGACAGCTCATTATATTAAATGGAAAAATATGTAGCAAATTATACATTTCGTTTAAAAGGACACGTTTATATCTATGGCTGCCTATTTAAATTTCTTTCAAAAATAATTGTGTGGACGGACTGTGTTAAAAACGTTTTGAATCAAGTTTGCCAGCTTTAGATAAGAATTTAGCAGATTGTATTAAACGAGTTGCACAACATAGCAAAACTAACATCAGTGAAAGTTACGGAGGCGTGTTGACCATCCGTGATCATCATCAGAGCACAGCGACCATCCGATAACCTAGGATGAAACCACAAGACATTTTAAATTCACATATTCGTTACTTAGCTCTAGTAGTTATGCAAATATCGAAGTTGACTGGAATTGACGGCTGCAAAATTTTTCCGCGTTTACGAACAACATACTAGCAGCTTTCACCTGACTGATATAATATATACAACGAAATAATACTTGTTTGTGCGGGTTGTGATAACAGTCCTTTAAATCAAATTTGCGGGCTTGAAATAAACATTAATTCCATTGTATCCATCATTGTGTACCATTTTTTGCTATGGAGTAAAATGCCTGTTTTTTTACTTTACAAAAATAGCTATTCTGTTTATCTCAAGCTCGCAAACCGCATTTGAAAAATTTTCATTCGACCGCTCAATCAATGTCCACTTAAACAAAAAATGGTTTGGTTGTCTACTATTATCGAATTGCAGTAGAATAATAACAACGATACTAATAAGGAAATCTATTGAAATAATTTGTCAACAGATATCATAAATGAAATAAAAGTATAAAAATTAATGAGAATTATTTTGAACGTAACTCTAAACAACAGCAGAAAGTATGTATTAGATGTTGCGAAACTAGTAACAAATTAGTTCAGTTGTGACCAGAAGGATAAATCAAAGGCAGCATGAACGGAAAGTATAATCTCATGCACATTCGTTTCGTGCTTACTGGCGACTCATCAGTAGGAGCCGGTATTACGTCCTTTAACCACAATATATTTGGGTGAGGTATGTGGGATAATAGGACGGTACAATCTCCTAGACGAATGTGTGAACCTGCATTAGTGAAGCTAACATCATATAACGTGTTCGACACTGCGACTTCAACGCTAACTTCCACTACATAATATATATACCGAGTCTGTAGAGGACACTAGCACTGTGGCTATGGTGTCAGTAACCGATACCAACATTATAGTACCGAAAAGGTAAATGGTACTAACATGATGGATATCAATGTTTGCTAAAGTTCACCTACATTGAGAATTACAACTATTTCGGAACACCTGTTACTTCAGTAAATCCATACACTCTGGCATTTATCAATATTAGTTATTACATTTCGCGGTAAGCATGATATAATTCAATTCAATATATAGCAGTTAAATGCTGTTTGTTCGCAACACCTAATACATACTTGCATATATATTAGTTCTCTGCAACAAACAGTATTTAACAGCAGAAAGTGCTGATTTTGAATTTGAATAAAAAAGGGCTTAATCCAAAACAGATATATTGGAATAAGATTGGCTTATAATTATCATTACAAATTAATTTAATATTAATCTATTTTAAATTGCATATAAATTCATTGTTTACTTTATCGATAATCAGTCTACCTAATAATATCAATCAACACTTAATTGTTTGTAATTCATAGATATAAATTTATTTTTTACTTTTACATATTTTAAATTGGTATCGCAATTAATCTTAAGATTTTCTCTAAAAAGTTATGCTTATTTGGCCTGGCATTACTTTCCTTTTGTGCATGTACTTTATATAACGTTTCCCTATGAACTTCTCTTCCTTATTTGATTTTCAATTGCAAGGAATACATTGTTATTGAAACAGTGTTATTGAAATGGCATCAAGAATGTAGTTTCGAACGCACAATCGAACATAACATTTTAATATACACGGAACATAAAGAAATCGTTGTGCGCTGACTGTTATTTCATTTAGATGGAAGTTTTGGAAACCAATTAAGTACATTAAAATTAATTAAATGTACTTCCAATTAATAATCTGACCTTGTCACAAAACATTCTTAGTATATTCGGTGTCGACATATCCTGAAAATGTTCATGAATCAAATATGTACAAGAACCGTTAATTAATAACGTTTTTTATACCTGCGCATATTTCACTTATAATGGTCAAATATACCGTAATATTGCTCAGTTATGCGGACATTGCATCTTGAATTTCAAAAACCTGTGTGAATGCGTGGAAAGTTATTCCCTAAACTTACCGCTGTTTTATTGATGCATCGAAGAATAATCCACAACGCCTTAGCACCGAAAACATCCAATGCCTAACTTATCTCAGAATAATTGATTTTGTGGAGATCTTTATGCGAAAACGCGGTTTCATTTTAGGTGACCAACCATTGACATAGAAACATCCTTTCACTTTTTGTTATGAAATATTACCTAAAGCATTCAACCTTGATCTTTGTCGACACAAGTTATTAATATGGACTGTTATTACATTATTCAATATACCTGTCATCACTAGGTTTTGTCTTGTCAGATTATTCGCTGCTTTCCTGGATATCTACTGAGCTAGTTTATTTTTTATCTCAGAAAAAAATATTATATTGACTTTTGCCTGAATTTGCTTGTTAAAATATTATCTCAAATTAAAATTTCAAAGCGGTACTCCTCGTCACATAATGAAATCTGCAAGGATGATAGTTTTTGAAATCATTCGATCGCCTATTAATCAACGAACCAACAAACAGCTATAAATGCTTTTATTCCAATTAGTAAGTTTGATACAAACACCAGTCCCGTGTTATTTAACAGTCGCACAAAACTGCAGAGCTAGCGTGAGCCACGCGTACTAACGCGTTACGATCTTCCTTCATACTTATCATCAGGGC
The DNA here is from genome assembly GCA_029291075.1 of Eudiplozoon nipponicum. NCBI lineage: Eukaryota > Metazoa > Platyhelminthes > Monogenea > Mazocraeidea > Diplozoidae > Eudiplozoon > Eudiplozoon nipponicum. The sequence continues at coordinate 16,002 of JAQBSW010004508.1, read as the reverse complement.
ACGATGGCAGACTGACTAGTGAGCATCGTGGAAGTTCGAAACGCGTTAGTAAGCTTGACTGACGTGTGTTTTTCTGTGTTTTGCGACTGGATAGGTAGAATGGGATTGGTTCCGATTCGAAACTCGCAAATTTAATAAAAAGAACTTTTATCACCACCCGCGCAATCAACGATTATTAAACAGCTATAAAGACAACTATGGAATAACATATAGGTCTCATTTTGTAGCGTTATAGAAATTCAAAAATTAACCAATGCCAGGTGCCTTAACAGAATATATAGGGTTACTATACGTTCTTATCTGCATTGTCGATTATCTGCATCTGATAAATTTTGGTACAGTGTTTGCGCTTACTAATGCTTAATATATGTTCAAGTGTACAATAATGAATTGCCAATAAGGACAGTCAGAATTGAGAATTAAATTTTAATTTAATGCAATTTCTGCTTAAATGCAACTTCGACAAAACAATTTAAACTCACCAGCAACTCAACTTAACGCGCTTGTTAACCAATGCACTTAATTGTCCAGAAATTGTCAATATTGATCCACGTGGAAGATTGAACGCTGGTTTCAAATTTGGCGTGCAATGCTTTTTGGTCATAATTTTTTTAAACACCGTTCATTCCCAGTGAAAGTGTAAGCCTGCATACGACGTCCGACTGGTCTTCGCCAGAAGCTTATTTAGTCCTATTTCTTAGAACTCTCTGGTCAGGTTAAATTGGTTTATTAGGCACCTGATTCTTTACTATTTTGCCATAGCGTCGAATAATTGGATTAACTATTTTGATATTTTCAGACTGAACAAAATAAAAAATTAATGGTCAATTTAATATTTTGCGCCTTCAATTGAATGGCTAACTTTAATAATTAATCATTAAGCTGACACATCGTTATTGTCCATTTTCTATCCTAATAGTTTATTTTCTTCCACTGGTTTTTGGAGTTATTTTTTGATCCAATACACCTGTTGCCCTTATTTTCATAGTAAAAGATAAGTTGAAGTCGAGTTGCTAAGTTTTTCTTCTAGACTACAGAATAATTACTAAACATTTGCCTTTGTTAAAGCTTTGAATGAAATAATTAAGGCCAGCATTTATGATTGCCAACAAACGCTGAATCCGTATAGAACTTATTCTATCCTATCAAAATGCTCTAATTAGACATGACCATAATTGTATTGCAATTGATGACATGATTACGTCTAATATCTATCAATTGAATATTTGGTCTATAAAAAAATAAATATATTGTTTAGTACATAATAAAAATTGTACATGGTGCTATGTCTATCTAAACCGCTACATTAAATAATTTCAACAACCAATTATTCAATTTGGACAAGTCAAAATGCTGAAGGTTCCGGTTTTCAAAATGATACAAAATTAGAAATATTTTATTGACAAATATGAGCCAACAAATTACGTTACTTTAAAGCGTTAGTGTGTTTGGGGTTGTTCAATACTAAATTTAAATATCAATTCTATGTCTATCTGTCCTAACAGCAAACTTATTAGTTATTTATTGATTTGATTAATTGAAAAATTGTTTTTCTATCCTATTATAATACAGGTAAGCAGTCAGGACAACCGTCCATGTCTACTTGGCATAAAAAGAGTAATGGGACAGAAAAAACGCTTCTTTTTTATGAATTTTAAAATACGTCATCCCAGTGGAAATTTTGTAATAATTTTGTTATTTTTTTAGAATATATATCTAACGGAACAAAAAACATTATATTATGATCAGCAATTTTAACTAGATACTAATATTTGTAAACGATTAAATGAGGATAATTTGGCAAGATAATTATTGTACGCTATCCGATTTCATGTGAAATTCACATTTTCTGACATTCATAATGTTTTATTTAATAAAAATTTAGCACAAAATGTTTTGTTATGTACATGATATCAAAACAGCGAAACCACTATTTTTCGCTGTGAATGCATTCATATTTAAAATCATTTGTATTGTTTTCAATGTAGCCCACCAGTTGATCTGTCGAATCTATCAATTGTTTCGTAATGTTGCTTTTGAGTGTTAAAGTGTTTTCCTTAGTTTTGGTATATATTAAAGATGGTGGTAAAATAAGAATGTCAAGATTTAATAGAAACATTGTCTTTTAACTAGCAAAAAAAAAAAAAAAAAAAAAAGTGGGATTGTACAATACCCTATGTTTTTGCAAATTGTGTACGGTCAAGTGCATCTTTTGTCATAAAGACCAATGGATTTGATTTATAGAAATAGAAATAATAAAAAAATGCCTATTTAAAATAATTGTTTTTTACGATTTAATGATTGGCTCATTTGTGGATTCAATCTGGAAAAGTTTATTGCCCCTGTGAGATTTTGTTCAGGCAATTTACTATATATGTGTGGGCCATGGTTCATGCTTCTGACAATCGTTTATAATGATTTTGAGTTTAGAAATACAGACAAGTCTTCGGTAAATGGAACGCGAAATATTTTTTGTTAAATTTTTTTCTTAATTTGCGCCCTTTGGCTTATTTAATATTTTACCTGATGCAGAGATATTGCATAACGTGGATGAAACCAATTCTTATACTCGACAAATTATAGCTGCTGATGCAAATTAATAGTTAAGATTTTAGCGATGTCCCATGTATGCGCCTCAAAGGTGTCTGTGTGTGCATATACGCAACTGTGTAGCTTTTTTGTCTACCGCTTACCGATTGTTTAGATTCCTACCATTTTCTGCATCCATGCGGGAGTTAAACCTTTGCAAATGCACCGTAGTAATAAATTATTTTGTCGCGTGCAATAAGACATTTTCCTTTATACACTTTGTTTGATTATGCAATATTCACTAATTATCTTTAAGTCAAGCAATTTATCAACACTTGGTGTTTGAATTGAAGATGAAATCATATGTGCGCTTTTGCTCTAAAGACAGTGAATCCATACTCTTCTCCAGTTGAATGATTTCAGGTTGCTGTTATATGAAACCATTTTATCAATTACCGTCCTGCAGCAGTTTCTTTGACTGCTGAATGTACTACTACTTATAAGTAACAACTGCGTTAGTTTAGCGCATAAAACAATTCCACAATGCTGATTTTAATCGGCAACTATTGTGCCATCATTTTATTCCAGAGCAGAATTTAAATCCTTATTTTCATGTTAAGAAAATATGTGACCCTCCTGCAACGTGTCAGTTTATTCAATCGTCGAGTTTAACGCGTCATTTAAACATATTAATTCAAGTCTAATCAAAATATGATTTTATGGGTAAATCTCGGAATTGCATATTCCCCAAAGTTTGATACGCTTACTAGCTTTTATTATATTTTGAAAATTTATTTACTAAAATTGAGCTGCATTTAAAATTTTTAAATCATATTTGTAGTTTAAAATTTTTGCCTCTTTTGGCTGTTGTATTAACGTTAACCGTAATATTCTAACGTTATTTTGTATCACAGTGTTCGCAAAATTTATCTTAAAGTTGTTTGTTTAACCATTTTTTAAGTGACTCTAGTTGTTAATTTACTTGCAGCGTTTGATTTTGTTTTTTTTACTCAGTCACGCTATTGTTAAACGCCCTGGCTTCAAGCAAATGCCACACGACTGCCAAGAAGACTGGGAATTAGTACTGTTGGTGGCCCTTATTAGGGCCGGAATTGCGTTCTCCGGCAAATGCCGGAAAATGTTAGATAGTGTAGCAGTGTCTTGAAGTACATCTAGACACTTGAGACCGGCTCTGGTTCACTGGCTAGTGTTCCTTCTGTGTGAAGGCTCAGAATTGTCTCATTGAAAATCTGCGGCAACACCGTGGTAACTGGCAGACGTAGAGGCCTAATAAATTGATATTGCTCCGTCTTACTAGTTGTTCAGCGACAAGATTGGCGTGACGAGGTGACTTTGATTGTGAAGCAAGCCCAGAAGTCAGTGTAGGTGAACAGTCAGTGTGGCAGGAGACAGCACGTACACGTTGTGCGCAGCAGAAATCAAACGTGATTATAACAAGTATGGTAAATGCACCGTGCTTATGTAGAGTGAAATCGAAAGCTCGCACACCATTGGTTAACGGCAAATTTCGCTTGTTTTAATTGATGCCGCGTAAATTAAATTTGAATGTCATTTAGGCAATATGTCGGCTATTTGTTCTTGAGCCGTTACAAGTATTAATAGATTCAACGAGATTGTCAAGTTTGCGTCATTTTTAGTTTCCGCTATAAACAATAGTACCCAGTTATATGAAAAATTCGTTCCATGAGTTTTTCAGTTATGTTCAAAGCCGGCATGTATCATTACATTAAAAAATGCCTAAACAACACAGCGTTTGTAGAAGTGCAATAAATATCTTTAACTGCACTGAAAAAATTGAACGAGAATAAATTTAAATAATTTACACAGACAAATCCCATCAAAAGTTGACAGTACATTTTGTTTAATAATAAAAATAATCATGTTTACTAATTGACCACGTGTTCTAATATTAAAATTTGATGCACAATAAAGAATAGGATTACTACATTTTGTAAATTGCCGGCAAAATTAATATTTTTAACTGCCGAGAAAAAATGTGAACGAGAATAAATATAAATGTGTTGCAAAGACAAATCATACTTTCATCCCATCAAAATTTTCAGTACATTTCATTTAATACAAATCCTGTTTATTAATTGTTCACGTGTTCTAATATTAATATTTGATGCACAAGAAAGAAAAGGATCACTTCACTTTGTAAATCACCGGTAAACATTCCCAATTTTTGTGTATTCACTGAGTTTCAATAGCACACATCTGAGCCATTACCAGAATGCATAACAAGTTAACCTGAAGGTAATCGGGTAGAACGTCAAATATTTCATCAATAATTATGCATTCTTTCAAGTGCACCATAAGTTTAGCAAAAGTGTATTCTAAAGTTTTTCGCGAATTATTGCAGCGTGAAACGAGGCGTTAACGGCTTTCCGAATAGCAGGCGTCTATCAAAGGGTTATTTTAATTATACAAGTACAATCTGAAGAATGAGTTGTTAAAAACACCTTTAAAGAAGCAAGCTTACTAATATAAGTGGACTAGGAGAGGTGCGTTTTTGCAATATTTCGTTATTTGTAGGTTTTCACATAAAACCACTCCATTTTAAAAGATATAAATTTACGAATTATTGTTTAGCGTCTCTAGTTATTGATTTGGATCGGTATATACAATTCTGTTTAAAGATTATTAGAAAATTGTGAAGCGTTCTGGTATTTGTCTTAATTATCAAAATAACATAAGTAAAATAGGCATAACTACCTAAAGAAAGAGATATTTTGGGCATCGTGTTAACTTTTTTTCAAATCCAAGGAATAAAATTCCGTTTTTCCATTTTATAATTATGTTTTAGCAAATTAAACGGAGTTTATCAGGAAAATTAGGCGAGTTAATTTAAATTTCATTTTATACTGAATCGGACTGGAGTCGAGTGAAAATGTGAGGTTGTGCATTGTTAACAATGATGACCAAAATGATAGCTTTGAGTACGAGGAAAAGTTTTTTAGTCTCACCATGGGAATTTTGCTTCGTAGCAATAAAGAAGATGGCCCGCTTTAGAGCTACAGTTGCATATTATGGAAAAAAAATATGTTTGAGGTAGGTGAAACAGTCAAAAGCAATTTCAAGTAAAGCAGTTACTTTAATTGCTGTGTTAAATAAGTAGCTTTGACTTTAAAATTAACATTTAACATTTATATTCAATTTATATAAAATTTACTAGGTAAAAAATAAAGACCAGTTATTCGCACAGGAAGTAAGCAGCTTATTTAGTCTTAGTATTAATTTATCTCAATAAATTCCTTGATTTAGACGTTGACGTGCATCGAATAAAAATTTCTTTCTATAGAAAATATCGATTGAAAAGAAAAAAGGTTTACACTATTTGTGTGCTATTCAAAGTACTGTTTCATCAAATTTTTATATTTAAATTTATACCAATAGATTTGACAGGACAATATAACACCCCAAAAACAATTTTTCAGGAATAAGCCATTATTTTGGATTAATGAATACAAAGTCGCCATCGTAGGGAAAAAATATTATTAAGTTTGATTATTTGACCACTTATCGTGCTCGCTTGATATTTTCTTTTTTTTAAAAATATTAATGATGACCCAAGTGCATTTTAGATTACTTGTGATATTGCTGGTGTCTAATTTTGCAGATTTATGGAATTATTTACAGATTATTTATCATTAATATTCAGCTTTACTATACTATAGATGATTTAATTCACTCTTCCAGAAAATGAACAAAGTCTATCTTTTGACATAGTATATTTATAAAATGAGCATTGATTGTGCGGACAGTGATACAAATTATTTTAATCAAGGTTTTGATCTAGATATAAATACATTTCCCATTATGTAAGTTCATTGTCAGTGAAAACTAAGCAGTGCATAGTGTAGTTAAGGCAATTTATCCAGTAGACCGGTTTCGTCCTTATTGGGAGCTCCTCACGTACTGTCCAGAATTTGCCTCAAACAGGAATCGAATCCTAGGACGGTTTTACGGCAATAATAAAACATTTATCCCCGCTTGCACAACCAGTTACATTTAATTATATATATATATATATATATATATATATATATATATATATATATATTCATTTCAAAACCATTTCCCCAGTTAGTCTTGTATATATCTTCTATAATGACAGGTTTGTGTGGCTAGTTGAAACCCTTAGGTCAAAATGGATGCCATATAGGCCAAACATAAAGAAGGGGTTAGCCAAGAAATATTACGTAGTACAAAACTCAAAATTGTGTTTTCTATGCAGCAGTGCAACTCAGTGGTTAACGCAAGAGATTCCAAAGCAAACACGCCCAGGTTCGAGCCCTATCCACGGGCAATTCTGCACAGTACGTCATGAGTTCCCAATAAGGACGAAACCAATCAACTGGATGAATTAACTTTTCTTCACAATACGATGTTTAGTTTACACTATCAAAGAAATGAACATAATGCGATAGGCATTTATACCAAGATGGCTAACTTGATTTCAATAAACGTATATTTATGTTGGATAAAAATAATACTGCATATAATAGGTATGCTACGTTAATAGGAAAGCGTAATTCAGAGTTTGAAAAAGCGAATTCAATGACTAGTGTGGTTACTGTTTCCACATGATAAAAATGGCAACAAGTTATGTATAAAGTCTCATTGCCGTGGTTAACTAAGTTATGTTTATTTCCGCTCGACACTGAGAATATTTTGTGTGAGATTTTGTAGAATTTAATCACAAGATTAAAATATTATTCGTTAACATTTCGTTGTGACAAAAATTTTGGCTCAAAAAATTCATTTTAGACTGAATTTTACGCAAAATTCCAGCTTTCGCTAATTTATTTTAAAAAAATTCATTGTCAAAATAGCAGTGACATATAATTACAAACAATAAATTATTTTCTTGAATTTAACTAACCAACGAGTATAAATAAATACCCATTAATTTTAAAATTTAGAAAAATCAGGCAACATTTTTCAAAAATCCTCAAATTAGAAAGGTAAACTATAGGGATACTTTATTCTTGGTTCAGAAGGTTCAGTTCTACTCAAAATACCGTATGTGCCTTGGTTGAGTTCGGCTGTCTTGTGGTAATAATATCTTAAGCAACGTATTTTACATATACTGACTTAAATTGCAAATTCATGCTCGATAAATTTCATGAATAATATATGAAACGTTACTTTTAGATTATAATATATTAAATGTAAAATTTTTGGTGCTGATTATAAGATTTTAACTGATAACAAAGGCAGTGAATATATATCAAGGTAATAAAAAAATGCGTGAATGTATTCAGCCTAGCGGATATAATACAATTCTATATTATTAAAGACAAGGAAGATATGGTACTTAACATAATAAAATTGATCCTTCTACAGGTTGTGCTTAGAGGAAAGTCTCGATATGAAGCTGAATTCAAGCCCTAAACCTACCTCGCAATTGTCCAAACCATGTGAGCAAAAATTGGTGCATTCACATAAAGGAATATATAATTAAGAAATACAAAAAACTTCTTAAAACATAGAGAAATTGTTTAGTCTCTATTCGCAATTAGGCACTGCTGAAATAATATATATATATATATATATATATATATATATATATATATTTGTTTATACTAAACGTTAACTAAGTTGTCAAATAAAATTCATCCAGTAGACCGGTTTCTTCTTTATTGGGAACTCTTCAAGTACTGCCCATAACTTACCGCGATCTGAAGCAAAATTTGGAGCACATTTTGTTTTGAAGCATCTTATTTTTTGTTAACGACATTCCTGCCGCATAACACACCCAAAGTTAATAATATAATAATTTACATTTATGGATAGAGTTTCCTTCTGGTGGAACATAATTGGCATGACTTTTTCACTAAATTTAAAACTAGCCCCTCAATATCTGTCATTATCGTACAGACTCTATGAAATATAGAGAAATAATATTTAATTGAAGGTAATGGCAAGATTTTGATTATATTATATTATATATGTCATTATAAACTAAACGTTGTCTAAGGTACCAATGGCAATTCATCCAGTAGATCGGTATCGTCCTTATTTGAAACTCTTCAATTATTGTCCATAATATTTCGCGGATGGAACTTGATTCAGGAAACATTTATGTCGGAGTCTGGTACCCTATCGACTGCGTTTTTACTGCAACAAACTACACATATATTTACGTCAAATTAAGTCGATGAAGCATGTCTAACAACATCTTTTTTAAACTAGCCAATTCTAATCTATCATTATATAAAAAATGCGACATATGGAATTTATAATTAGTTCAATACCTAGAGCAGAATAATTTATTTTATTTATGTGTATATATAAACACATATATATATATATATATATATATATATATATATATATATATATATACATGTAGAAGCATAAAATGTAATTTGCATAAGATGACAAATTTTGTAATTCTCTAAAATGTTCGTGTAGTTTGCAATAGGAGCGGTGCAGACAATAGAGTACAAGTTTTCAAAAAAAATGATCCTCAATCGTAGCAAATATTGGCAAGTACTTTACAGTTTAACATAGTTTTGTTATGTTGTTCGACGACTGGTTAAATTCAATGGGATTGGTGTTTACTTCAAGCTCGCAAACTTGATTTAAAGAATTGTTACCACCACCCGCGCAATCAATTATTGTTAAATTGTATTGCCTATATATGTATATGTGGCGAAAGCAGCAAACAGTTAATGCTCGTGATTGCATAGAAATTGTGCAGCCGACATTTACAGTCATGTTCAATGTATGCGAGACTGCTAGAGGTGAGAGCCGCATATCTAACTTTGATTTCCTCGATAGTCAGTTTGCCGTCGTACTCTGATGATGATCATGGAATGTCGAAACGCGTCAGTGCGTTGCGTCTGGCAGTAGTTTTGTTATGTTGTTCGACGACTGATTAAATACAATTGGATGGGTGTTTACTTCAAGATCGCAAACATGATTTAAAGAAAATTACTTTACAACTAGCAAAAAATGCAATCATAGACTTCTTGATGAATTGCATTTGCAACCTTCTGCAATGCTTTATGTATACTGGCTATGTACCAATAGTAATAAAACCCTGTAAACATAGCTTAAATTTAAATTTACTTTTGCAGTTGGCATTGTGTGTTCTACATCGACTTATCGAGGGTGGATAGTTTAGAGCTTCATTTCTTAAGATATTTATAATTAGGTACATCTGAAGTAAAGGCTGACCAAGTAGAAATTTATAATTGTATATAGTTGACAATGACGTCTAGATTGCGAAAAAGTGTGGCGCAGTGGATACAGTTCCAGATCACGAAGTATCTGTGCCTTGGTTTGAACCCTGGTGTCAACATATTCTCGCAATTATTGAACAAGTTCTCATTTAGGGTGAAATTAATCTACTTGATGAGTTTCCATTGTAACCTACAGTGCCTGAAGTTATCACGATATATATATATATATATATATATATATATATATATAAGAACAAACACGTACCTATGGAATAGCATTTATTAATAATAAATTTTTATTCCATGAGTAAGTTCTTTCTCTTTATATTTTAAAAAATGGTGAAATAGAACGATCAATATATATATATTTTTCAGTATCTGTTAAAATTCTTTTTGTTTTTAGAACATAAGAAAGGTACAATGAATATATATATATATATATATATATATATATATATATATAAATATATATATATATGTATATATATATGCATAAGACAGCATGGATTTATTGTCAATAATTAATAAAAATAACTTAAAATAGTAAATAAGGCATTAAAAATAGAAGCTTCAATGTGTGAGGCTAAAGATTGAGCAGGACAGGATTTTGTTAAAAGTTCTACAACACATCGACTATGCTACAGAAGACACGTAATACATAGATTTAGACAATCTTGTTTAAGTGAAATGAACCTGAAGATCAAATTAGCCATTCACAATCTGCGAGTACAATAAATACGCGGGACAACTTGAAGAAGTGATATTGAGTAACATATTAAGGTAGAATTTAATTATACTAAAAATAACGTTACGTAAATTAGTTACAACTTTAGTTCACGACGCGCCTCCGAGAGTAATAACTAAATAAAATATCCACTTAGTATAAAAGTAAACAATAATGCAACGCGCGATTTTCGTTACTCGGCAAACGAATTGCATAACTGTGAACCAAATGCAAGGGTGTTCGACGATCTTTCTCAGATATTCTGGCACCAATAAGGTTGAAGGTCGTCTACCAAGTTAAGATTTAAAATTTATACATACATATATATATATATATATATATATATATATATATATACATGAACATAGATATGTAATGAAATCCCGTATAAATCTTTTAATTTTCAGCCGATAAACAGTTTCCTAAGATATGGCTTTTTAGCGAAGAATTTATATATATCATATATAAATATATATATATATATATATATATATATACAATTATTTATTAGGTGTTGCTCACCAAATAAAAAAATTAATTCAAATTTGACCATCAGAATAAAGCAAAGTCAGCATTAACGGAAAGAATAATCGTACGTGCACATTTGTTTCTTGCAGTTATCTTGTTTGTTATAATATATCATTTTGCTTCAATGTGTATTTCAAAGCTATCCAAATTAAGTGATAATATTTTCCTCTTATCACTGAATTGAATTACATGCTATTCTTCCGGTAGCTTAATAGTAAAATGGACAGTTAAGTTATTTACTCTGCTTGCATCATACACATCGAATAAAAACGCACCCTCCTAAAAACTTTGCGCCTCTCATCATTCATTCGAACTGTAGCCTGCGTGAATTTCAATATCAATTCACTTGCGAAAGATAATATTGCCAATTTCGCGCATAGTATTTCCTCTACTGGTCAAGTTGAAAATAAAGGATCGTAATCATTTTATTCCAAAAATTCATATTGAATTAAATTTTTAATTGCTATTAATCATCAGCTAACTTCCATTAGTGTAATACTAGTGTGGCTGGTTACTTACAAAGGAACCGAATCCACGCGCAATTTAATTTTCACAAAGCTGACGCAATAATATGTTTCCACTTAGACCAAGTGTACTATTTACAATAACGATACTTCATATCTAAGAAATTTCAGTTAATGCACAAGCGTTGAAAAGGCAGGTATTCCTTTATGATACTCTGCCACCCAACGATAGTTAGTGCAAAAATAATTTCGCATAAATCAACAAAAAGTGTTATACTGTACGTGTATTTATATATGTATGTGCATGCAGATTTGCCATTATTATGGAAAACCGAATGCGCCATTCTAGAAAACTATCTAGAACGCGTTTTGTTACACCTTTTGTTTAGTGCAAAACAAATAAAATCAATTAACAACAATATCTTTATCTTTTCCAGATACAAATTGTTACACTTGTACAAGTATTTTTCAGTCTCGTATGGAAATAAGAAAGCATAATCATGGTTTTGCTACTTTATTTGGCATAAAAAGACTCATAAAATTTACTCTAGATAATTAATAGAAATTTTATATGTGCAAGTTTTTCTACTAAACAATATGCTTTTATGTAATACGTAAAGCATTTTCCGGTCCATAAATCGCACTTAAAAATATAATTTTGCTTAAAAATTGTCAGTGCGTTATATAATCCAGCGGGCCTTATATGCAAAAATGCAAAGCGTGAGTAAATTATAAAATGGAGTATTGTAAATAGCCAAATCGCTAGACGAAAAAAATTTAACAGTAGATCATTGAATAGAAAACAGCAGATAGAAGCGCCTCGAAAGTGTCTGTTCGAATTAAAGCGAAAGCAATGACATGTGGCATGCTGGTCAGCGATTTTAACGGAGGCCCTTTGTGGTGATACCGCTTTATGAAATGACGTCATCTCTTCACTCGGACAAGAACTAACATCTCGCGACAACTCTTACGGGAATACAAAGTACAGCTGGCCATATTCCTTACGTACTGGAAGAACAAGTTTACCGAAGAGATGAATTGGCCAGACCACATCACCAAAATGGACAAGGTGCCCTTCAACTTCGACATCACTTTGAACCGTAATCTCGAGAGGAGACAATCACTAACTAACTGGGAGAAGACAAGGTCAGAAGAATCTTCATCTTTATTGATCTACGATTCGACTCGCGCCCATCTCACAGGGACAAAGTGTAGCAAACTGTGTTAGAGCCTGCCGCAATTCCAAGAGGATTAACAAAGGAACACAACCAGCGAATTATTAATTCATACAAATATTTAAATAAAGAGCGAGCCGCGTGTGTACAGTGGAGGGCAAAATGCAAACAATTGTTTATCAAGACGAATGCGAAAGGCCAGGCTAGTTACGCCACTATCTTGTCGATACATGGGAAAAGGTATCGATCTCAACTATAATCCGCGGTTTTTTGAAGGCAGGAATCATCACTGAACAGCCAGTCAACAGCAATGGCATGGATGCGGCCGTGCTTAATTTTGATATTGCTTATTAGCTAAACTCAGATACGGACAATGAAGACCGATGAGTCTGTGGATGAAGAATAAATTAGCCTTGAAAAAGTGTATGTATAGTTTTGATAATTAAATGTATAATTAATAAATTTTGGTAATTAAATAATGTTAATGAATTGAACAATAAAAGCGTTATTTTTAGTGTTCGAAATATGCCATATAATCGAATATGCATTGCGTGGAAAAACCGTCCATAGTGGGCGCGCTTTCTTGTCCGGAAAATAAGGTGTCTTAATTTAATTATGACATTTTATTTAAGATTGCGTGTAGTTTTAAGCTGTAAAATTTATTTATTCAGATATGCAAAGTTGCCTGTTGGGTATCAGCTTAATATAAAAACTCAATTTTTTTATGCAATTAAGTTAATTTCGCAACTTTTTCTGGTTTAACCTAAAGTTAATTATAAAAGTAGGTTAAACAAAGTACAATATTGATTTGTGTTCACAGGCTGCAAATTATTGGAAAAACTAAGCATAAATAACAAAAAATGTAAAACTGAAATCTTTGCAAACATGGTAAAATAACCAGTCAAATATTTCTTGTGAAAACCAGACAATAATAGATCGGATCTTCAGTGTAACAGGTAAATTGCGTTCTGTCTGAGAAATTACCTTTTCAAAATAACTTAATCACTAAAAAGTTTAGAGGCTCTTAAATCCATATTTGCGGCATTTTTCCTAATTGGTAAGGCATTTCAATATCTGCCACCATTAAAGAGTTCGAACAAAATCTTTCATTTTCCATAACATTAATTAATGTGTATCCACCAGCAGAAAAACGCATTTGGCAATCGGTTCCACCAAACCGATCATTTATTATGGAAGATATATCATTATGTATATTAGATCGCATACGATAGAATTAGCAACGGCAGTACAGATTGTAATATGCTAGATAAATTACAGATATATATTTACCTTATTGAAAAAATCTATTTGGCAACACGAGATTTGTGGAGACAGAACGCCTAAATTTTAAATGGTATGAGAAAAATATATAATGAGCTAACGTATTACGAATATTATTAACACAACATGATGGTAATAGTCGAACAAAATTTAAAGTGAAATTTAATTGAGATAGGAATACAGAAATAAGTATGATAATTGCTAGAAGACTGTTAAATTTAAGAAACAAATGTTAGGAGACCAGATTTGCTCATTTTCGAAAAAAACGGTCAAGTTAATAACAATGGTGCTAAATTAAGCAGGATAGAAACCGCAGCGATAAAAGATTGTCTAACCACAACCACATATAACAACATTGGTTAGAAATAGAGAATTATATGCGGTGTGAACTCGCATTTCCATTTTAAAAAATACCACAAACGTTTATGATTTTGGCAAAAAAATAAACAAGGAATTCCGTTAATTAGAATTGCGAATGTACACTGTTCATCCAATTACAGACTCACGAAATTAATTTTAATATAGTTAAACGAACATTGGTTGCGCGGGCGAGGATTACGATTTCTATAATCAAGGTTGCGATCTTAATTTAACCACCTCACTCATTAAGTAAATACATTATTCACTATAAAATAAGTAACGTATAGTGTGGAAAAGACAATTCATCCAGTTGAGAACTCAGCACGAACTCACCAGAAATTGCTGCGGACAGAGCTCGAACTTTGTAATGTCTGCTTCGGAATCTGATGCTCTAACCACTGAGCTACCCTGCCGCACTCTAGACACAATTTTCAGTTATGTAATATCTTATGTGAATTTGTTAGTCTTTGTTTTAGGTGGAGCTCTTATGGAATCCATTTAGATTCAAAGTTCCAAATAACCATCCCCGATCTGCTATTATTGAATAGAGACCACATTACATGGGGATGTATATTGAGAAAATTGAAAATTTGTATAATCAAACGAACATCGATTGCGCGGGCGATGATAATAATTACTATAATCAGGGTTGCGATCTTGATATAAAAACCTGACCCATTATGTACATACACTTGTCAGTATAAACACAGAATTGTATAGTGTAGAAAAATCAATTCATGCAGTAGACCGGTTTAGTTCTTATTGGGAACTCAAAAGAAAAGAAGCTAACCGAGTTACATTAGTCTTATATAACTGTGACGCAAGTAAACCATGGCTATTGAGTTCGATTCTTATCTTGGAAAGCCGCAGCTTTAGTGCTGCAGCCAATATCACTGATAAGATCACCGGACACCGAAGCAGATGTGCCCAGGTTCGAGTCTCCTGCCCACGGTACCCTGGCCAGTATGCGATGAGTTCCACAAGTACGAATCCGTTAACTGATGAATTGGCTTTTCTACATTATACAATACTCTAGTTTATAATTGACAAAATTAAGTATTTAATGGGTCGGGTGTTTGTATCAAGTTCGCAACCATCATTATTGTAAAATCCTTTTTATAAGATAATAATCTATTCGAATTATTAGGAATACAGCTCATTAAATGTTTATTTTGGTCATAGAACCAAGAAATATTCCTACAAATTGGATCTCTTATATTTTACTGTTTGGTTTAATCGTGCACTAGTTTTTGATTTATTAGATTCTTAAAGGGATAGGAAGAGGATAGACAGGAAATCAAATAGAAATCTTTATTTTTAGCTAACATCTATCAATTACATCTTCGAAAGTTCTTATGCACAAGATGATGCAAACTAATGAAGATAAGGAAAAATTTACGAAAGTGGTGCTTACAAGTTTTCTGACTGGTTTATTTGATATCTGGATTCTTAGATGATTAGAAGTAAATAATTTGAATATTTTCTAACAAAACCAAAAAAATTAGAATCATGGTTATCAAGGGAGTAAAATTGTGGATTAGAATTGCAGGAACAAAAAATTATTTTGAATAGAGCAAAATAATGTATCAGTCCGGATCACGTAGCAATGATACTTAATTACAAATCTGATAATCGTCATGGCATGAAAATAGGCATTTTATGTACATTTAGTTGAAATCCTTAAAAATGCACACTCAGTAAATGATACATATTGAGTTCAATATGTT
>JAQBSW010004507.1:0-68554 GCA_029291075.1 Eudiplozoon nipponicum | reverse complement strand
TGTGGTTTGAATCCAAATGTGAAGAGCTCATCATCATTCTAAGAAGCTATAATAACGACCTTTTAATTTCTCCAAAAATATTTTAATATCTCATTCATTATGGGAAAACAAATCTGCATAATTTTTAGTATGAATTACAAAAGAGCAACCGCCTATATGTGATAAAATGAAGATTTTACCGTAATAATTCAACTGAAGGCAAACGCCATGCGTCAATTGTATCATGATTTCCTCCACATTGAACAACTTCGCATTAGTTTCGCATTCTGCTTGCAAGGGTTATAGAATTTATTGCAGAATTAATTCAACGTCAACCTTGATTTACGGAATGGAATGCAATGACACACCTATTCAATAAATAGTTTATATAAAAATTATATGTTCTGCTGATTTATTCATTAAAACAATCACTGGTTACGCGTTTGGTGATAACAACTATTGAAATCAGAGTTGCGAGCCTCGTTTAAACACTAATTCGATTATATATATATATATATATATATATATATATATATATATATATATATATATATCAGAATAAACTAAGCATTGTATAAACTAGCAAAGTAAATTCTTTTAGTGTATCGATTTTGTCCTCATTTTACACTTGACAGAATTTTGCCGTGTACGGGCGTTTAAGCTTTACACATTTGTCTTCAGGTCCCAGACACTTTCCATTGCACCACACTGCCGCATTAATTTAATATCTTCCGTAGACCGGTTTTGTCCGAATTGGAAGCTAAATAAATAGTTTCCCGAATTTTGCCGCGAACAGGGCTCGAACTTGGTCACATTTGCTTCGGAGACGGGACTCTATTCATTGTGCTACCTTGCAATACACTATACACAGCTTTCAGGTATACAATTACATACTTATGTTAAGGGTTTCCTTGATGTGGAGACTATTTATCATTTCTACCCAACACCAATCTGTCATTATAGAACAGATTAGACGCCACAGGGGGAAGTCAATCTTGATTAAGGATTTCGTCAATAATAACAATCATTGATTGCACAAGTAATGAAATCAATTATTTAAATCAGGAATGCCACTTTTATGTAAACCGACTATCGCATTATAAATATTTAAATATAGATTTGCCAATTTCATATAATACTGCATAGTACTACTTCCGTCATAATTTTCTTCCTCCTGATTAGGAAACTTCACCCAGGATGGAATTTCAGCCTGTAGTGGCCACAATTTTCATTTAACTTTTTTTTAAATGAAGAAATCGTGTTTTAGAGAATTATAAAGTCTGGCAATCTTAATCGATGACTATTTCTTATTCCTTATATATATATATATATATATATATATATATATATATATATATATATTCAAAGTATTAAAGGTATTTGTATTTTAGTATTAGTAGAAGTAGTATAAATAGTTGTACTGGCATTGGTGGTGGTGGTAGTAGTAGCATTAGTAGAAGTTGATGTTGTTGTTGTAGTAGTAGTTGTATTTGTAGTTTTAGTAGTAATAGTAGCAACAACAGCAGAAGAAAATAGTAGTAGTAGGTAGTAGTAGTAGTAATAGTAGTAGTAGTGTAGTAAGGGTGGTAGTAGTAGTAGTAGTAGTAGTAGTAGTAGTAGTAGTAGTAGTAGTAGTAGTAGTAGTAGAAGATAGCTGTGTTGTACAGTAATAAAATGGTATATGCTGCA
Organism: Eudiplozoon nipponicum; assembly: GCA_029291075.1. Classification (NCBI taxonomy): domain Eukaryota; kingdom Metazoa; phylum Platyhelminthes; class Monogenea; order Mazocraeidea; family Diplozoidae; genus Eudiplozoon; species Eudiplozoon nipponicum. Next base: position 66,886 of record JAQBSW010004507.1, on the reverse strand, counting down.
TAAATAATAGTATTATTAAGTGTATTGATAGTGGCATAAAAATTAACAATATTAGAGGTTTTTTTTTATTATTATTATTATTATTTCCTTAGCAATATTCATTTATTTTCATGACAGGGGATTCTCAAAAAATCATGTCTTCAATTTTGTATTGAATAACGTTTTTACACCGGAAAAGAAATTAGGCTTTGCTCACATCATCGAAGCTATTGAATCATAGCACGACTTGAGTGAACTTATCTACAAACAAATGGCGGATGCATGCATTTTAACAACAGCTCAATCAACGGTTGCAAAATGAACAACGGCATTAAAAACATCTAAAGTACAAGGGCCATATCAAGGTAATTGATAATTTCATGAGGAAACTGTACTACTTAATATCCACTTCGTTAGATAATTCAAGAAAATTCAAGTATGCTCAATGACACATTACACCATCCATTGTAGTGGTTTCTAATCTTGTCAAAACTTAAACGAAACTGGTCATTTTGTTTGTCATTGCCGTATTTTTGTTATTGGTTTTGATGATCAAAGTAATTGACTGATAGACTGTCTAGAAAAGTAAATAACAGTTTTCACATTTAAAATACGCGTATAGATTGCCACATCATATTTGATGCCTACAGATCAATTTTCGACTAACAAACTTTATTCACTTTGTCCAGAAATCAGTTGATGACCCAGTTTATCTTTGTACATTTATCTCCCATTTTAGACGGGCATTTTCTAGCATTAACCATGCTTGTATATGCATAAATACACATTTTTGCTGGCATGAAGAAATATAATTTAAGATTTGTTAGCCGCAATTTAATGTTCAATTAAAATAAAACATACTTACCTGCAGCAATTTGCCAAAGTTTGTTTTTTCGAATTTTGCCCCATAAAATTATTCTTTATATTGAACAAATTTTGATTATATATATATTATTTAGTCTAGACACAGCAGGCCCAACCGCAATCCTCAAACAGGTGAATGAAGCCGATCCAGACATCAAATTTACCCTCGAGTTTGGGAAAGACAACACGTTTCCCATCTTTGACATCCAATGCATTTGAGAGGAAAATAGTGATTTGGCATTGGCAATACCTAGAAAATCTAATTTTAGGGGAAAATACATTCGTTAAAACTGCAGTTTGCCGAAATCTCACAAAAGATAGCTGGTTAACCACCTAACCAGCGGAATGAGGGCAATCTGCTTTAAAGAAAAGACCGAGGTAAAACAAAGCCATGTGAGGAAAACTTTGCTAATGAACAATAACCCGGAGTTCCTCAGAGATATCAACATCAGACCAAGGCCGTCAAATATGTTTTCCTATACTTATCAATAATTGCAAGATGTTAAAATCGAAGCAATGAGAAGTTCTTTCCTAGTGCAATAATTAACATCGTATTCAGCAAACAGCGAAACATAAGGTTTGACGTCAATCAACATTGGATAATTGTATCCAAATCATTTGTAGTCCATAAATTCTCATGTATGTGCGGTAGCATATAAATTTAACGTAAGAATAAGCAATTGATCAACAGAATCCAGCAAATGTCACCAAAGTAATTGACTAAAAATGGCTTCGCCTCATGAAGATTATCACATATCTCCGATCATATATTTGATATAGCGCAGCAGACATTTTGACAAATTTCGCAATTATACAAAAAACGAATTCTGCTACATTATGTTATACATACGAAACTCTTAATATAAAACAACAAGCACCCGGCTGAAATATTCAAAAGTTTCATCAGCTTGATAATTTAATTGACTAGCCCCGAATCACACAACCCAACAACAATTTTCTAGCATCCAAAACAAGCCAAAACACCCACTAGACCAGTGAGGAGTAATCAGATTTATGAAGTTATTTATGTAAATTTCAAAATGTCCTGCGGATGTTTCGTAGTTAATTATGTGTTAACCTTGAGTGGGTGGAAATGTGGCGGAGACCCTATATATATCTAAATAATGCTAATTATATCAATTCTTTTAAATCGATAGGCTAAGCCTTTCACTGACTGTCGATTTTTGCATATTCTGCGTTCGAATATTCTTCTTCAACATTTGTCTGTCATGTCACACAATTTATGAGCTTTATTCAGCTCCCAATTTAGCAATGCAAAGTTTGCAGCATTGAGTATGGATGGCACACAAAAATTTGCCGTTTGTGGCGTTCTTAATGATAACAATGATAATTCAATTGTGGCTTCTTTTCCTATATTTTATTTTCGAAATAATTTGCACCGTGTGTCTGCTTGGTTAAATGGTTGTTTATTATGGTCGAACAGATTTTCATGTTTGATTGTATATTAAAACATTACTGCTCGTTTTAATGATATATGTCCAGTCAAAAAAATTTGGTGGAAGCTTTTTGTATTCACCTTGGATGATAGTTTTTTCTGCTTAAAGATCATTTCTTATGTTAAATAACTTCTTTTTAACCCACTTCCATATAAAATTTGACATTTGGTGCATTGGCTAATTTTCAGATTTGAAAGTTAAGCCCCAAAATTGCAGTTTTAAATGATGGTACTACAACTTCTTTAATCAATTGTTGTAATAAATATTTGCGGTTGCGCTTGATTAAATGCTTTTCGGAACTCGAAATACACGTCCGACTACACGGGCACGCACATTTAGAAAGAAATGAAGTATTTCATATTTTCATTTTAAAAATATACCTTCGTAATTCCGCTCAACAATCGAATAACCTTTGACGTTTGTGTGTCCCGTCTAAATGCGGAATTAAGGAACACGGTTTTAATGGTATCTTCTTAAACAATAATTGGGCGCGGTACAGATTTAATTTCACATTCTAAATAGTTTCTTGAGGTTTCTAATTCTTAAGTTTACAGCAGATCTTCCTGCCTCGTTTTGCTAAATCATTTTTTTTATTTTTCTCTTGTAATATTTCGGTGTACTTTTGTTGTTTTGAATATACTGTCCGATATTCTATGTACTGACATGTAAATTAAAAATTTCCTTCACAAGTAGGCGCAACATCCAAACTATTTAGACAGCAGTAGATCATTTTCATATATTTGCAAGTTGTGCACTAGTCAATTAATATTTTTACGCTTTTATTTAAATATTTATTTAAATGATGCGACTGCACATCAGCCAGGACAATAAAAATTTTGCTTCCGAAAGCTTCGCAACTGGAAAATATTAAACATTTTTGCACAAGGTTAAATTAATTTTTTGCATTCTTATACGATATTTTTGTAGTGGTAATGTTCATGGCAAATTCTTGATATGCATGTTGATTTTTGTAGTTATCTGTTATTCAACAGGGATAAAACAAACCAGTATATTATTCTTTTTTACTTGCGCATTTGGAATTTAACTCACCTTCTGGCTTCAGAGAACCTTTGATGATGCGTGTATTTAGTCATATTCTTATCGGTTTTAAATGTTTACAACAGAACATCACTGATACGTGATGCAATACTAGGATCTATGATGTAATATTTCGCATCAGAGGAATCCCCGCGACTCTCATATCTTGATAATATTTCTGTTTGTTGCAAAGATTTTCCGATAGGTTTCGATTGGTTCTGATTTTTGAATAGTTTAAATGAGCTTTCATTTTCACAACTTCTAAGAGACACCATTCTACCTACTTCATTATTTCTTAAAATCACGTTTGCTAGCTTCAACTAAACACCAGCCCCTTTTTATTTAACTAGTCGTCGAACAACATAACAAAACTACCGCCAGCCGCAACACACTGGCGCGTTTAGACCTTCCATGATCGTCATCCGAGTACAACGGAAAACTGACTATTAAGGGTCAAACCTCATTGAATATATAGGGAAGTCAAATTTAGATATGCGGCTCTCACCTCCAGTAGTTTTACATACATTTTACGTGATTGGAAATGTCGGCTGGAAAATTTCTATACAGTTACAAACATTAGGTGTTTGTAGCTTTCGCCATACAAATATATATAGACAATACAGTTAAACAATAATTGATTGTGTGGGTGGGGGCAACAATTCTTTAAATCAAGTTTGCGAGCTTGAAGTAAACACCAACCCTATTGTATTTAACCAGTCGTCGAAAAACATAACAAAACTACCGCCAGCTGCAACGCACTGATGCGTTTCGACCTTTCATGATCATTATCAGAGTACGACGGCAAACCGTCTTTGGAGGGTCAAACCGCGTTGAATATATATGGAAATCAAACTTATATATGGGGCTCTCACCTCTAGCAGTTTCGCATAAATTGTACTTGACTGGAAATGTCGGCTGTACAATTTCTATGCAGTCACGAACATTAGCTGTTTGTAGATTTCGCCACATATACATTTATATAGGCAATACAATTTAACAATAATTTTACGCGCGGGTGGTGGTAACACTTCTTTAAATCAAGTTTGCGAGCTTGAATTGAACACCAATCCCATTGTATTTAACCAGTCGTCGAAAAACATGAAATTGTGCAGCCGACATTTCCAGTCATGTTCAATGTATGCAAGACTGCTAGAGGTGAGAGCCGCATATCTAAATTTGCTTTCCATATATATTCAATGCGGTTTGATCCTCGATAGTCAGTTTGCCGTCGTACTCTGATGATGATCATGGAAGGTCGAAACGCGTCAGTGCGTTGCGGCTGGTGGTAGTTTAGTTATGTTCTTCGACAACTGTTTAAATACATTCGGATTAGTGTTTACTTCAATATCACGATGAATTTTTGTTAAATTGTATTACTTTATTATATTCCAAAAGTAAGCACGTAAACGATCATCTGAGATAATCAATCATAGATTCTTGCGTGTGAATATTTGATGCGCTCATTGAAAATTTTTTTAATGTCCTTTGATATTGATTAATAATAATAATGCATATTTAAAGTAATACCAGTTAATATTGGAGTTTAATTTTATTGGAGTTAGCTACGCCATTCAAACACGATCTACTGTTGGACAAGCCACAAATATCCATAAATTGAATGGTTAGCAACTTGAGATAAATGCAGTTGCACAAATCACATAAATTTTATTAATAAAAAGACACCTTGAAAATAAATTATTATTTAAATTTAAACAATCAGTGTTTTCTTCATGATATGGTGACAAGTAAACCTATCTGCACACACGCACACACACCCATTCAAAAATCGATTCATAATTATACAAATATTATTCGTATGACTGCTTTAATTAACTAAGGATAAAATTTATAAGCAAATTATTATTCACTTGCGAAATTCATTAGGAGCCCATTGGGAATAATAACTCACAAATTCTATATTTGTATAAGTATACACGACATAAATAAACCGATCTCCCCCTAACAATCATACTGTCGATAATTTAGTTCAAGTCGGAAATCTAGAGACATTCACTTATCCATTTTTATCTAAATACTCGCTAACGTTGCAAAACTAGAGCCAATCTCAAGCACTGATGCGTTTTAATCCTCCATGCTCATTATCATAGCACGACGGTAAACTGATGAGCGACTCTTACTACAAGTAGGCTTGCGCATAATTTTCTTGAAAGGAAATGTCAGCTACACAGTTTCTATGTGCAATGAATGATTTTTTAATTGTAAAATATAAGTGAATTTGTTCGTGACTGAGTAGCGCTTTGGCAGCCGACATTTCCAATCAATAAACATTTGTGCAAACCTAATGGCGGTAAGAGCCGCATATCTGATTTAACATAACAAAGCCGTTTTAGACCGGTGATAACCATGAATGACATATATATGCAATGCTGTTTTATCCTCGCTAGCTAGTTATCCGTCTTTCTCTGATGATGATCATGGAAGTTCGAAACGCGTCAGTGTGTGTAACTGGCGGATGTTTTGCTATTTTGTTCGACGACTAGTAAAATTGATTTCAAGAAAAATTTTAAAATTATGTCTTATATAATTTTTTCTATGACCGACGACTATCTAGATACAACTAGAATAAAGTTTATCTAAAGATAGCAAACTTGAAATGAACAAGTATTATCAAAACAAGTGCAATCTATGAACGTTTAACTGTAACTACTCAATTATTCATTGTTATTTTTCTCATATATATAAATATATATATATATATATATATATATATATATATATATATATATGTATATATATATATATATATATATAATTGTAATTAAAAATACACAAAACACTTATTACACTACATGCATTTTTTAAAGTTTTTCGATTTACGGTAAAGATTTTTGTCAATCTTAGTAAATGATCAACTGTACAAATAGAGAACAAAAAGTTTTTTTTAATGATGAAATGTACATATAAAAAATTACAGCAAAAAATATATATCAATAAAAAGATTCAATAAAGAATCAACAATGTTGAATTGGTCATGAAAAATCTACCGTAAGCCCATTCCAGCGGTAATGACGAAATTTATTCATCGCAATAGCTGAGATGTTATGTAATCTGCCTCAATCGAAAGCCTCACTATGTAACAAACTCAGTTTTAATCTGCGACTAATTAATAATAAACTGGTTTGGATTTCGCGGATTTTTATGAAATAAATGTTTCTAAATTTCATTGGTTGATCGTCTACTTTGAGGAAGTAAAGTATTTACATAAAAAATTGAAACTTAATTTTAGACGTAAATTAGACCGTTCAAATTTGCTTTTATATTATTTGGCCAATTCATGCTGCGGTGTATTTGACATTGATATGATTGGTCTTGACGGAAAAGAGTTTTTATATATTTTGTGTATAATTATCCTACAGCAGTTGTCGTTTACCTAGTTTTGATAAAATTCATCATAAAAATTCCTCTACCGACTGTGCATTACAACATTCCACTGCGATATTCAGCTGAAGCTACTTCTAATGGTAATTGATCTTGTTGACGATTATATGTCGGCAGATGCGGTTAAACATTTAATTCACACATATTAGAGCACATACCAACCTGATCGGTGTAAAATAAGATTGGTTTTACACGTATCTCTATAACTAAGCATCTTTTGTAAAATTGTGACAGCTACAAAAGGCTTTTTAGTTGTAATTAAGAGTAGATGTGCTAGTATGCTTATCCATGTGGAAGCAAGATCAGTACAAGCAAAATCCATTTTTTCGTGCACTGACATTATTAAGGAGCTGGTGAAGCACCACGAAATACTGTACTTAGCTACAGTTAGGTTTTCTGATCATTTTGAATTATAATTTTGTCCATTTTCAAAAGAATTAAATTTTGGATTATGCCTCCAGTTATTCAGTTAGAGACAAATTACTGCTGTGTAATTGTACATTTATTTTTTAAATTTATATTGATAATACGATTTTGTATATATTAATGTAAATCGTACAATAATTGACAATAAATTTGGAAAAAATTCAAATTGTTTAATGAATTTAAATTCTGCTTTTATATGCAATCCTCAAAAAATCACTATTTCCCGTGTTCTTTTTCGAAGAAGCTTATTGAATCTTATGTATGTACATATATATATATATATATATATATATATATATATATATATATATATATATATATATATATACATATATATATGTATTAGGAGTCAAATTGAAGGCAGTGGATGCACACTCCTTGCTGATCCCAACATGGATAAGGTAATTAATTTATACCCTGCCGTGCAACATATTTCTTTCAAAGCTTATTTAGGCACCAAATTCTGTGGTATGTTAGTAAAGTGTTTCATAGGTCGATTATCAGAAGTTTGTTGGAATTTTCTATTTCAAAAGTGAATTTGACGCAAGAGTAAACTTTATCGGCCTGCTCTAGGATTTCAGCCAAATCTTATTCTTCTGAGATGAACAACATGAAGATTCACGTTTATTTCCTAATTCATATATTAAACAATTATGCTTTTGACTCATTTACTCAAGTTGATACATATGAACATCATTTAGGTAAAGGTTTATGTAGCTTTGAATATGTACACCATTAATTTGTCGAAATTACTTCCCTTCAGGTCAATAATGCCAAAATAAAAATAGGAAATTTAAATTTTAACGAGGTATATTCAAATGAATTTTCGTTTAAATTAATTGATTCATTTTTAGTGGCATGATTTTTTTACAATTTATTTTATTTGTTAACCAAAGCGCACTCTAGGGTAGTGTTTGAATTTATGTAATATGGTAGGGTCTTCATCTATTTACAAAGTAACTTTTTTGACTTCTATTGCGATGGATCAATATTTACACAAAATGCCACATCCGAAACACTCATGATTTTCGAGAGTTCTTGAATTTAGGGTTTTCCGCACAGTCTCGCCGGGTTTTTTTCCTGTCGATCTCAACATTTCAATGTATTCTAAAATCTAGTGTCTGTTTATTAATCAGTCAGTTTATGTAAAACGTGCAGCTTAACATTATTAAAATAACGTTTTTTTCTTTATACATTGTGTTCTGTTTTCTTTAATAGAATTTTAGAAGCTAATTCGTGATCTCTTTTACGGATTCACTATAAGCGAAGGTGTTAAATATAACAATTCATGATAAGTTTTCGAGTATGAATAGTCACGTGGTTGTCAAAATAGGTACTTCAAATTTATCTATGCGTTTCTTCGTAAGGATTTGATTTTATGAGATTTCCTTCCTATTGTTTTTTCGCTTACTATTCCTGATTTCAGTTTTTTTCTATTGCGTGCTTCTGAGTTGATTCATCTACTTGAGTCGATGAAGAAGCTTTCATTTGCCGCTTGATTGTAATGAATTTCATGTTTGATTAGATTCCTCTTTTTGATGCAGAACTTGTTTCTTTCAGATCTTTTTACAGTACAGCCATCATACAATTGTTAATACTAGGAAAATTCTACTGAACATAGAATTTATCTCACAAACGTGTACGTGTTGTTATCAATCAATATCTACACTATATCACACCTAGTTTTGCTGTAAAGGCACCGAATTCGATTCAATGATTGTGATTTCCTTTGACTATAACAAGTGCAGATCGCGACGATGACAGTCGGCAGTCTTAAGAGAAATATTAACTAAATGGCAATAGAACGAAGTTTTTATGAGTCTTAATAGAAATAGCTGACAAAGTTAATCATCATCACCGAACGTAAATTTCTTCAAAACATTACTCACAACATCATATTTTGACATTTCGAATGAATTACTATAAATGCTGGTTTTAGTGATCGGTAGCCTGTCGTGTACAATAATATTTTTGTGGAAATTTCGAATGTTTAGATCGAGCTCTTTTTGTTTCAGATAGACGGTTATTCTGTGTTGAAAATGTTACATGACTCTGCTATATGAAAAACTCCAAATTTGTTTTAATATCTTCATAAATATCTTCATAGATAGTCGGTTTCTGCAATGACGTCAGTCCTTGTTTTATCATTTTTGTGGGAAAAAAACGCTGCCTTCTAGTGATAAATGACTACTTCTTACGTCGAATATAGATATGCTGTCGCACATACACGCAAGTTCATAAACTTTGAAGAATTTAAAGACAGCTGACAAATTCGCCATAGCATCTGTTAATGAAAAATCATCAGAGGTGCAGAACTGTGGGAGAATACTCAATCGCTCGTTCATCTACTCGCAATTTTGAACGAAAATGAATTCAATCCCTTAACTAATAAAGTGTTATGAGTATACCTGCTTTTTAGAAATCTATGTTTCATTACATTAAAAACATTTCTTAATTCAAATTACAAATGCCTACAAAAGGCTGAAATAAAATTTGTACATATCGTTAATTTCCGTGGGACGTTGTTGTCACTCAGAGTATGTATTCACTACATTTTATTTCAATGCAGATATGTAAAAACCTGAGAAATTAATTGATTTTTTATGCCTTTGAAAGGATTAATTTCGGACAAGATTACACTAATTATACCGCTCAGATTTGACATATACAATTATTGAATTGTTAAGATAGCCAACAAAACCAGAACTCGATAGTTTAACGTGTTGACAACCAGATTTAAGCCTTAGAAACTCGCATCAGTATGCTCCATCCACACCAACTTGTTGCATTCAAGCGAAATAAACAGATTTATCTGACTCTAGGCTAATCTGCAATCATATTCCACTGCACGAGTTTGGTTCTACGAGACAGACAAGGGGAAATGTTAGCCACTGTTTGTGGCGAAGAACAAATATATATATACAATTGTATATTATTTGTTGCGCACCTAGTGTATAAAGTTAATTTTCACTGCTGCAGGTTTACACATTCGTATAGGAGATTGTAGTGTCCTATTTTCCCATATTTGTCAACAAAATATATAGTGGATAAAGCGCGTAAAACCGGCTCCTATTGATGAGTCGCTAGTAAACAGGAAACGAACGTGCACGAGATTATACTTTCCGCTTAGGCTGTCTTTGGGTTATCCTTCTGGTCACAATTGAACTAATTTGTTACGAGGTGCGCAAATCCTAATTCAAAAGTGCATACATATTAGTTATTCGCCAGAAACAGTATCTAGCTGCTATATATTCAATTGAATGGTGCTATATTTACCGCAAAATGTGTTAAATGTTATCGATCTATCCAAGATTCTATGAATTTGCTAGAGTAACAGGTGTTCAAACATATTTGTAATTCTCAATTTTGATGAACTTTAGAATACATTGAAATCCTTTGTATTGACATCATGTACCGACTCGGCGACCGTAGTGTTAGTACCGTGTACCCTTTCAGGCACCATAGTGTTGGCATCAGGTACTTACAAAATATTCATGGTGTTGGGACAGATTTACAGACTCGGTATACATTATTTATAGTAAGTTAGCTTTTAAGTACCAATGTCGAACACTTTATATGTTGTTAGATTTACTACTGCAGGTTTACACACTCGTATAGTAGATTGTGGCGTCCAATTTTCCAACATTCGTGATAAAAATATATAATGGGTAAAGGTCGTACTACCGACTCCTACTGATGATTCGCCAGTAAGCACGAAACAAAAGTGTTCAAGATTATGGTTTCCATTCATGATGTCTTTGGTTTAAATTAGAAGTATTAAAACTCTGACCAAATTTGTGTGTATTGCCAAAACATAAGTAGAAGACATCATAAATAAAGCCAATAACCGCATTAAACAATCTGTCGGACGAAGTTAAATCAATAATTTCATAAAATATACGCAAATAAGACGACGCAAATAATTGCAACCCAACGACAAATTTAGATGAATTAAGCAATACTGTCTCAGATATTTTTTGCGAATGCCAACAATTATACTAAACAAATGAGCAATTTACTTTATGAATAAAAGAAATCCAACCCATGCTAATTGAATAAAGACAGATCTCAATCAATCCAGTATTGAAACATTTACCAATAAGCAGGTGACGCGAGTTATAATGTTATTGACAACATCCTACGTCGTACCAAACAATTAAAACCAATTAGCACACGCGTTGTCAAACAATACAGCATACAAAAGGTAAATATTTCAGTTTCAGTGATCACTTTGCCGTCATTATGTCTAACCATGTAAATGACCATCACACAGCACAAACTGGCGGAAGAACTTTAAAAAAAACAAATACATTAAGATTGAAATACCGACCATTCGTATTCGCGATTCATTTCATTCCTTAAATAAAGTGAAATCGCATTATTTCAAGATTTAAAAATGATTTTGTTGAACAACAGAAGGTTAGTCTCATGCATCCCTATTGACAAGTTATTAGTTTCCTCTGCAGATTCATCGATTGCAAAAACCCGTCATGCCATATACCTAGACGTTTTATAAACGTCTCCTCAAAAAATAAACTTGAAACATTCAATTCACGTCCAGTAGTCAATATTTCGTACAAATCGATAGACTGGCGATAGGACGTCCATCAGTGTGTAAACATATTTTATCTGGAAGCTTCAAAATCGCAACCACTTATTCAAATATTCTGCCAGATATATCTGGCATATTTTGATAATACCTTTATATTCACAAATCGAAGATTTTGTCAATGTTGACCATCATTTTCTATTTACTTGCGAGTACCAACCCTTTAGTTTAAAGCAAGGTCTTTTACTTCCGTATTTTTATTTCAACATAAGGATGGTAGTTCACAAAGGAAAATATATCGGAAGCAAGTACGGACAGGTAATTACATCAATTAGCACGGCGTTGTTCCATTTTCTCATGCATGTCAATTAATGCACAATTTTTCCTACCGGGGGCAATTATCTGTTCAGAGAAAATTTATTTTTACGAACTGACGTAGCTCAAAATTACTTTATTAGAAAACGATTTTAACAAAAAGATTGTTAAAGCAAATACGAAGTGTAACCAAGGACAAAAATCAATGGAGAAGCGCCCAAGAAAATACGAAACATCCAAAAATATGTTCTTTCAAGAATTATACAAGCTGTGATATCTTGAGTGGCTAATACATAACTGATGTTCTTTATAAAATGATACTCTGGCTAAATATAGATATGAATGGTAAACAGCTTAAAATCAAGATATTCAATAATGCTTAACAAACGGTAATGCTGGCGATAGTTTTTCTGTTGTTCGATGACTGGTTAAATACAATGTGATAAGTGTTTGCTTCAAGCTCGCAAACTTGATTTACAAAATCATTACGTGGTTGTTCAGTTCGTTATATAAACTGTACTTGTTGATTACGAAAGAAGAGAACCCACGAGTATTTTAGAACAAATGCAGTTCGCATAGGAGAGAACATTTCCGAAAGTGATTTTCAATTTCCTTCGAAGCAAAAGAAGAAAAAAATTACGCATAACAGAAGTTGTTGTAATTTAACGAACATTGGTTGCGCGGGCGGTGATAAAAATTACTTTTAATCAAATTTGCGATCTTGGTATAAACACCTGGCCCATTTTGTACATAGATTTGTCAGTATTATACTGACAAATGTATGTACATATTGGGTCAGTTGTTTATATCAAGATCACATTCTTGATTACATGTAGAATTTGTTTTATGCAGCCTCCTAAATTATTAGCTAAGTAAACACTTGAAGTGCGTACACGATGCGAATATAAACTGGTGTTTATTTTGTGCATATTTCCAAGCTTCTGCAAATACGATTTATATATCCTGTTCTTTTTTACATAACAAATTTATTTAATCCTATTTTAGCCGGTTTGCTTTGCTAAATTTAATGGATAAATCAATGCTTCAATATGCGATATTTCCATCTTTAAATCACAAATGTTTAAATTTGGCTAAACTTAGAATTGAGGCCTGACGTTCGAGATTCTGCCACTTAAAATTTAAAGAATACGTCAAAGTCGGCATATTTATTGTTCTTATACTACATATGCACATATTCTGCGGTTAGTGGCAGCAACTTAGTATGATTTGCAATTATGCTAAGAACGCACAATTTATTTGTTCACTTAATTTGTAATTATTAGAGGTTGAAATATTTAAACTAACCTGTTGCCGAGAGCGTAATGAACAACGCGAAATTGTTTAAAAAAAAAGACCGAGCGAGTACGTAATACATCAAAGTTGTAAAAAATCTTTAATTTGTACTATATTGTATATGTGTAATAATAAAATTATGAACAATGATAATTGCTGGCTTGAAAAATTTTTTCATTTATTTATTAGTAGAAATCTTATTAAGTGGAATCTTTTATTCTATAGGACTTCAAAATTGTCACATTTTATTGCTTCTGCGTATATTCGTTGGTTTGGTATTTGAGAATGTGTCACTTTACCAAATAGGCATTTAGCAATCGCAAATTATAACAGACACCACAAGGAACTGCTTTAAAACTAAATAAGAAACAAATAACTTGAACAGAAAATTTAAATGGCATATGCAACACCAGCAAAAACAGCATAAATTCAGTATTAGTTTTTGAGAAGCGTATTTTGACATATCATGCATTTCGAATGAATCGTATTGCTCACTCTATATTATATGGTATTCTTAAATCGATATCTCCTATTTAACATATTGTATAAGTTATAAGGGCATTAGAAAAATATTCAAACCTAAATTACATGGGCGATAAATGTCACAGCTTACAAAGATGTGAAACTTTTTGAGCCAAACTTCAGAATAGTATCATACGCACACTCTGACATCTTACATTCGAAACCTATTTTCTCGTTAAAACATCGACTGAATTTCTATCTGTACTAAGACTAATTTCTGTCTATTTGAGCTCAACTCTTATCAGTAAAGCATACAAGCATTATTTCAGTTTATTAAGATAATATATATTAATAGTACATTTTGGATTAGAAGAACAATTTTTCATAGTGTCTCAAAATGTGGACTCAGTTTCATCCGCATTGCACTTTTTCTACTGTTGCATCAAGCGTATTTGCCATTGTAAAACTGTTAGTTTGTTTAATTGCTTGTTTGCTCTTGTGCGTATATGTAGTTGACCCTTAAATAAAAGGTAACTTTAGATTGAAAGTTCAATCAGTCTTGCACGATGTCGAATAAAGAAACAATTTAGAACACTTTTTTATTAAGGTGTGCAGTTTGAATTTATCGCCCATCAATCATAACATGTTTACCGATTCACCTGCAATTTGGATTTTATAAGAACAACAGAAAATTTCACAAAAAACGGCCTTCATAATGTGAAATTTTTTTGATAAAATATTCATTCTGTTCCGAAAGTTTTATTTTTCACGATTATAAAACATGTTGTTTTTCGGAGAAAACAAAATCAATAGCTCTAAAACGGTTAGCTCAATATAATAGTTAGTTTGAAAGTAGGGGCTAAAAGGATGCTATAAAGGCTTCACACAAACGGATGGCTAACCAAAAAAACATTATTTTATAATAGAGTGAAAAGTGTGTGTAGTGTGAGGCAGGGTGGCTCAGTGGTTAAAGCACCAGATTCCAAATAAGACATGCCTAGATACGAACCTTGTCTGCGACAAACTCTGGACAGTACTTTATGAGTTCCCAGTAAGGACGAAACCGGTCTACTGGATGAATTGCCTTTTCCACACTATGCAATAATTATTCTATACAAACAATTTTATGTACATAATGGGAAAGGTGTTTATATCAAGATCAAAACTTTGATTAAAAGTGAAGTGTGTGTAGGGTGCAGCAGGGTGGCTCATTGGTTAGATCACCTCTTTGCAAAGCAGATATGCGTATGTTTCTTGCCCTTTCTGCGACAAATTCTGGACAGTACCTGATGAGTTCCCAATTAGGACGAAAGCGATCAATTGAATGTATTTCTTTTTCTACAGAATGCAAAACTTAGTTTATACTGACAAATTTATGTACATAATGGGTAAGGTGTTTACTTCAAGATCACAACTTTGATTAAAATTGAAGTGTATAATATTAGTAAACATGACTCTAACGTTTGAGAAATCATTTATGACATAATTCATCCAGCCGGTTCTTTGCTTGTGTATTTCAATATTGGATAGCATTTATAATATAAAATTTACTTCTGCTAGTTTCAGCAAATGTATACATGATAATACATTTTCGCAGTGAATCATGGTGTGACAGATGCGATTATTAGTAATTGTTGCCTTATCGTTCGGTCAACGTAAGTTGATCGACATCTTACGCATGTATGTTGATAAAACTGGTTTGAGTTAGATATTGTTGCTTGTAAATGCAAGCGTGTTACCTCAAATTAGAGTCGTAGTTTAGCCGCTATTAGTGCAAGTGTTGAAAAGGTTTCATTTTTCTTTCTTTGTTGTTTTTTGCGCCAAACAGTCTCGCTTAAATGATTGATTTAATCTAAAACCCTTTGTGTCTGTATCCACATACGTCAGTTTATTTTAATTTCACAATTTAGCACTTGACTTATTCAATTGTCTAAGATAGCTATTAGATATTAAATCAGTCAAAGAAGCTATAGTCATCGTCCTGTGCATCTGGACTGAACAATCCAGCAATTATTGGTAAAGAGCAGCTACTTTCTAAAATATTGACAAAACTATTAACGTGTCAAATGATCTGAGGAAAACCCGTTAAATATGCATTTATAAATGTGGTATTGCGTATTTGCAACCAAGTTCTTTATTTAAGACATGGATTATTACTAAAAATTTGTTTAAAATTAACATGCTTAGCTTACTAACCCACGCATTATGAGCTTACGCCTACACGATAATTAAGGGGCCACTTTATCTTCCCGATTCTATTAAAGAATGATCAATGATTCATAAATAAATGAATCATTTATACAATATTTTCCAAACAAACTGAATCTGCAATAATTTTCCTAAAATAAATGAACTAGTCTATTTTAAACATTTAATTTCTATATCAGGGATAAATTCAAATTTCCTGAATTTTTGCTGTTTTCCTCATTTTGCCACAAAATTTCACATTATTTCAATTAAATTAATTTTTTGGACTAATTTGGTTTTTAATTAACACCATTAATTAATTATCGATTGAAACAACGTCAGCTTAAAATGTTTGCTAAGAAGAATTTTTCCGTATCGGAATAACTGATTAATCAACTGAATAATTGAAAGTTGAGCCTCTTGATTAATTGAAAAAAAACGACTGATTGACAGATTTAAATATTTTGAAATAACCTATGATTGGCTATCCGACTTATTTATGAATTTGCAGCTTCACGGACTCCAGGTAGGTATAATTTTTGTTAGACTGGTTGGCTAAGGGGTCGATCGGTTTGCGCACTTTTTTAAATGTACTATTCTTTCTTGATTAAGTTAATTACTTAATGAGTGAAAGATAGATTTACCTCTAAATTTTAAATTTATTGATTAATTAGCAATTTCGTGTAAATAAAAATTGTTTTTTTAAATTGTAGTAACTTAATCAAATTCAGGTGCACGTTTGTCGAATAAAACTAAATAGCATGATAATTATTTTCGTTGTGCGTGACCGCTTCTTTCTGAACGTTTGCGTGCACGAACAAACCTTTTAATGTTGACCTATGACTGACGGGCTTTCCGCTACATTTAAGCATGTGTTTCAAATGACTCAATTTGTTATGGCCAGATTTGTATAATTCAATGTCCATCGACAATTCATTGTAATTTTTTTAGTTCATTTCATTAATTAATAAAATAAATGAGAAATAATGGTGTTATTTCTATATAATTTTACTTTAAATATTTAACAGTCCGTCGAGAGTTTGTAAAAAATTTCTTGATTAAAGCTTTCACTAACAAAACATGTAATTAAACCTACTTTACTTGCAGTTCTCATTTAAAGAAGCTTGTATTCTTAGGGAGAGATAGGTTTTTGTTGTGAAAAGTAATATTCACGAAAATAACGCATACAGCGTAAAAATGAAAACAAATTCTGCTATGAAAATAGTTATTTTCGGTATACTATTAACAAATAAAAGAACAAAGGACAAAACTCTTACCCACAATGCTTCCAACTGTGTTATATTTCCACAATACCATTGTCGAAATTCTAACAATAATGGTTTTTACTACGCATAATAGATTCCCTGGCGATACTATTTAATTTCTACTATTTTCTCAAATCTGGACTAACTAAAAGAATGAACATGTTCACGTTTCTTAACGAAATAACTGAGCGCTTATGAATAGTTGGATAAATATTTTTGTTTATTTTAATAGGAATAACTCGAAAAATGAAGTTATTCTCAGAATTATTTTTCTTGGTTTTCACAAACTATTGACGATATTATTCTTAGCATAATTACCATTTAACATTTATAGACATGATAAAAAATAAAGTGTTTAATGCTGAAAAATATAAGATCTATTGTCAACGTTATTATATTAATAAGAACAATTAACATATTATTTTAAAAAGGGCTATTTTTTATCTTCCAGAGGTAAATTCGACTAAAATTTTTGGTACTTAAATTAGTCAATCTTGATAAGCAGGGGTGGATTATGTTGCATTAAAGAAGTTCCTTATGCAAAAGCAAACAAGACGTGAGAAACGAACATGCTAAAATTATTGAACGGGCACGCAAGAACGAGCAAAAACGCACACATTCACACATACAAACACACACGCAATTCACCAATTGAATTTAAATTATAGAAAAACTTCTCTTGAAATAAAATTTGCGAGATTTATATAAACATCGATCCAATTTTAGTTTAGCAGCGGCATGAAATAACAAAACTACCTTTAGTCACGCGAGTTTTGCGTAGATGTATAAATGGGTTTTATCGTCAAACCGCACATTTATTAGGATTCAGAATGTTAAATGCAATAGCCTTCACTGTACGTAAATCATCTTCTCTTATTGTTTTGAAAATTCTTCGAAATCCGCCCGATTTGGAGTGTGATTTTTACAAACATTGTTTTCAGATATTGCGAATGTGTTTTCCTCTTTTTCTAACGACGTTGCAGCTACATTAAACTTTTGTTCATTTCTTTAATCGAATGCTCAATAAGGAACACAAATTATATACTTAAAATTGTATGTAAGTTACGATATTCCTTTGAACCGTAAATTACTGAGTTCCATTTGAATATGCGTGCTTTAATATTGTGATAAAGTTTCCAAATTAGGTTACAACAAAGGTCTGATCAGTTTAACCCCATTACCACTCAATGCCATTTGACAATTTATTAATAAGACATTTTCATTTAATTTTTTTCATCTTGTCTTTGAAAGACAGAAAAACATTTACATTCTTAAATTAAGAAAAGTGTATTATAGCTTTTGGAATACCAAAAAAGGTCTTTCACATTCATTGGACAACCATTAAAATACCAAAACCAACTATTTCCCATAGGCAAGATTATTTGAAATGGAATAAATATTATTAAAAATTAAGGAAATCTCTCGGAAGCCAAATACATACACGGTATACAATTTAATAGTTCTGCAAAATTTGTCAAAATAATTTTATAAACGGTTTTGCACTGACCAATATTTTTGAGATAATCTACAAATTAAAAGCTCACTTTTGCATCACAACTAGGATAAATCTGTCAGAGAGATTGGAGTACAAATAAAAAATATAGCCTTGTACTGACTAAATGTTACAATTAAGATATAAAATGATGTATACCATTGCTCACATACAATTAAGCATTGGCAATGTTAATTTAATATAGTAATGCAATATAATGTCAAAGTTAACTACTTTTATAGGCTATTTCGCATTAAAACTAATTCTGGTTACAATCTCTAGTTTCAAGAACGTTCCGCATAAATCAAAAACGTTAATTTAGCAAATTAATTAGTCTAATAATGTACAGTTGGGATTGGATTAACGAATTTTTTGACGAATCCAGAATAATTGCTGCAGATACTAGTACAAATAAGATTTATTAATAAATGTTATTCCATGGAATAACTGTTTTGTTCTCATATATATATATATATATATATATATATATATATATATATATATATATATATATATATACATGTGGGTGTGCATATTTACAGGTGTGAGCAAGCACTCGATCAAGTAGCCAACAAATTGAATTAAAAATCGCTACTCAAACGGCATTACTAAAAGCGTAAACAATATCGGTAATTGCAGAAACATATAAGCGATCCATATTGCAAACTTCACATCCGCACTGTTGCTAGAATGCCAAAATAAATCACATGAACATAGCCATACAAAAGAATACATTTAGTACGTATACCTTTGTAGAGGCAATTGTCAAGAAAACGAAAACCTAGTCAAAATTTGACATATCCAAACACGAATAACCGCATCTCAATCATCACTTTTTAGTACGATATGCATGACTACTACACGTACACAGATACATGCAAAAAGGAAAATCAACACAGCATAAAACCACCAAAAAGTATTAAACGTAAACAAAAACATCAGACAAGTAGCATCAAATGACATCCCAGAATTTATATAACAAAATATTGAGTTTTCTCGGAATAAACAGGTCACTATCCACATATACATTCTTAATAAATGTGTTTTCTGTTCCTGACAAGATATACTGCCATATTTAATTCAATACACAATATACTGATCTTTAAAGAGTGGAGTCAACCTTTTACTTTCATGGAAGATAACACGTATATTACAGCCAAATGTGTGGGCATGAAACTTCTTAAAAGAATATAATTCTTCCAATCGTTTTAGCATTACGATATGGTGCCCAATGACTCCTCAAGAAGTACAGAAGAAATAACCAGAAATCAACCAATAAACGTATAAACCACCAATTACTTAATGATATCGAGTAACACTGAAGGATAATCCAAGGCGCTGAGAGAATAATTCAATCACTCGGTTATCAAATTTCAAGAAGTAGCGATAAAAATTTCGACGTCTAAAAAATTATGCCAGAAACGATGAATAGATTAAGTGTTGAAAAAATAAAAGACCTCACAACTGATCTGGATAGGTTTCCTGTTAAATCGAAGTTTCCTACAAATTCTTATGCAATTATTTACAAATATTCAAAGGCTATTCGATCAAAATATCAGAAAAAACTACTCTCCATATAAAAAAAATTGGTAACATTAAGAGAAGTCTATGCGAACACGAAATAACCAAAATTCAGGCTGGAACTGAAAGTAATTTATCAAAAGGTATTGTGCCAGAAGCGTGCAATGGCCACGGACTAAAAGCCGAGATTTTCAGTTTAACACAAATTATTTCAAAGGCAGCAAAACCATTACAAAATTTCACTTAGACGAACTATTGAAACTTCCTTCGGGTAAAAATATACGACTTGTTACGCATGACAAGACACAAGGAGTCATTAAAATCGATGCCGCTTTTATGGGATTTCGACGAATATGATCACAAATCGTAGGTAAAAAATACAACCGGGCAACAATCAATAAGATTACTTAAACAATTTTGAAGCAAGCATAAATTTAATATTCGAAAAGTTAATTAAAAACTTTTTTATATCCAATCGGCGATACAAAAAAAATCTTGATTCTTAGAAGAAATTAAATTGGCGAAACCAGTAAGAACAAACCATACAAGAGTGTAAGGCAAACCTTAACCTCATAAGACTACAATAGCCGCAGAAGCTCATCTAATGAGGCCTATTATACCAATGTTTAACGCACAATAATATAAACCATTAAAGTTTATTTTTACACCATCTTAACCACTAGTAAATTTCATAATCAGTAAAATCATCAAGGGCTCCTTTGATATTGTAGATTAGCTATAGAGAAAAACAACCAAGTAAGCGAAATGACCTCACTTGAAGAATCAGAATTATTTAAGAAAATTTCGATTGAAACTCAAAGAATAACTTGTCGTAAAGACCATCCCCTCCTCAACGTGGTACGACGGTGTCAACCATGTTTCGATGGCCGATCGTACATGGGCTAACGGGGCTATGGCGGTGGTGTCACCAGGGCGTGGTGGATTTCCGACCGGCAATCGGATCTCCTATAAAATACCACATGAGCCCGACGACGGCACCATGACTCGGCGTGTGTTCCCCGCCACAAAAGGGGACAACAGCCACAGGATTACATGGACTCCTGGACAGTACCCCGTACTTCCGAATGGCGAATGAGCTCTCAACAGCCACCGGCAACCATACAACTTACTGCTGCCTTGCAGACTGCACTTGGATGTGCAAAGACTAGAGGTGCGTCCTCGATCAAAAAGCCGAGTGGTGAGGGGACACCACATGTACCAAATTCCCAAGAAACTCCATGAAATGGAGCCGGCCTATCCTCTAAAAGGAGTCAGCCGCAGTAAAGTAAAGTAAAGTAAAGTGGCTAGATTAAACATGAGCTTTTAGACTCGTCTATGACATTAATGGCATCAGAAACTTCATATTATAAAGTTGTTCAATTTAAATTTGAAACCAAATGTTTTCGGCTGTACAGTGGTGTACCAATGGAAGGCTGCATGGCATCTCACCTAATAAATGTGTGCAGGAACTATATTGATCAAGCTATCCTGAAAAATATAACTGACATTTACTTTTAATCAAGTTTGGGATCTTGATATAAACACATGACCTATTATGTACATATATTTGTCAATGCGGCAGGGTGGTTCCATGGTTAGAACAGCAGATTCCGCAGCAGACGTGCCCAGGTTCGAGCCCTGACCGCGGCATATTCTAGACAATACGTGATAAGTGCCTAATAAGGACGAAACCGGTCTACTGGATGAATTGCCTTTTCCACCCTATACAATACTTAGTTTATACTGACAAATGTACGAACACAATGGGTCAGTGGTTTATACCATGATCGCAGTCTTGATTAAAAGAAACTGTTATCACCGTCAGCGCAAACATTGTACCTTTAATTATAATTGACGTATGATTAATTTTTAAATGTTATTTATATTATCTATGATCGTTATGCCAAAAAGCTGCAAACTGTGTACAAATTCTCAAGCAAGCCAACGAAGTCGTTCCAGACATCAAATTAATTCTTAATAAAGAGAAAGATAACACTTTTCCCTACTTAGACAGCCAACTCACTCTAGAATAAAATGTTGATTTGGCACCAATAATACAGAAAACTTGCATTCACTGGGTGATACAATCATTACACTAGATGTATGACAAAAATCTTAAAAAATGAAAATATTCAACAAGATGGCAACCCGATTCAAGAAGATCTGCTATAAACAAAAGTTTGAGCAGAAGCTAGACGACCAGAAGAAACTTCTGATAATGAAAACTTACCCCTAACGCTTCACAGATTTTAACATCAGACCATGTCTTATTCGTAATACGGAGGATACCAACAAAACGTTTTCCAAAAACATATGTGGCAAGATGGCTCTGTGGCTCGAAGACCAGATTCTGAAGCAATATTTCCCAGGTTCGAGCCATATCTCCAACAAATTCTGGACAGTACGTGATGAGTTTCCAATTAATACGAAACTGTTTTACTGAAAGAATTGCCTTTTCTTCACTATACAATACTTATTTTATATTGACAAATTCATGTAAATAATGGATCAGGTGCTTATATTAAATTTGCAAACTTTATTAAAGTAAATGCCAGAATTCATGTAACCATGCAACACGGTTTTCTGTAGTTGACGCTGCGTGCCATTAGGAAATGATCGGATTCGACTTTTTCGAAAGTATTAAGCATGTTCCTGGTTTTCTTCACAGTGTAATGACCTCATATGCACTGGCATCCACAACTTTAACCTACGTCGTATAAATTTCTTTTAACAACGTCCAGCGGAAAAGAATCTCGGCTTGTCCTCTTTTGTAGTAATCCACACCTTTTGAACTACCAAATATGGCTCCATCATCCTAGAGCCGACTTTCCCTGATTGTCTAATATTTATACTGCAGGTTCATTACCATCTATCGTAGGTAGGTGGGTAACCCAGTACGGTTAGTCGGTAGTCGATAGGCAATTTAGTGTTCAAACTGTGTTAGCGAGTTGAATACAGGATGCCAGAACAATTTTTAGTCGTTCATAAGGCTCTAAATCATTAAAATATTATCGTGGTAGACTTTAAATATTTGTAAATACGAATTATAAAATATCGTGTGTATAACCGATACAAGTGAAATTGTTGATCTAGATAGTCAAACAACAAGATGAGAGCTCCAATGTAGTGTACATGCAAATTCTGATACCCCTAGAACGAATAAAATTATTTTAATCAAGTTTTTCTGAATAGACACAGGCAGAAATACCAATTGTACGTGTGGTAAAAGCTTCGGAAAGCTAATTTTTGATGACAACACATAAATTGAGCAGCGGATATTTCCAGTAAAGTACAATTTATGATAGGCAACTACAAGTGAGGGCCACCAACATCAACGCAATATTACCTATTGCATAATTTTTAAAGCACATCACCAAATTTTACTGTGGCAAATACTCGAAAAGTAACTCTAATGATAGCATATCTTTTATATTCTGATGGATTTTTTCATTTAAATTTAAATAAAGTTTGCGAGTTTGATATGAAATTCGGTGTATTTTTATCATCATAAGCTAAGCATTGTATAAGTAAGCAAAGGCAATTCAGACGGTTGATCGATTTCGACCGCGATGGTATCTTTTCAAGAAATTTCCAGAATTTGGCGCGTAACGGGCTCGAACCGGTGTAGATTTGCTAGAGACAATGACATTAGCTACTGTGCCAACCAAACGCATAAACAACAATTTCCATTTATATACTAAATCTATGTTTTTATTTATAATTTTATACAGCGGGACCTGTGACATTTTCCAACTAAAAGTTCCAAATAGCCATTTCAAATCTGTCACTACAGAGCAGACATGACATAACTTGGAGATATATAAAATAAACAACGATTAGTTGTGTTCGAATTATCAATTTTGTTGCAATCTAATCTATTTCGAAATCCATTTGGTTGGTACTTCTTACAGGTTCGGTAAGTTGAAAATCATTGTGTTGGTACCATATAGAGGCAACGCATGAAAAACTATTGTGTTGGCAGCCTTTACATGCTCGGTAAAAATTATGTACATTTCTTTATATTTGAAGTTGTATTATCGCAAACAATTAGAAGGTAAATCCATTATTGCTTAATTACACATACGTTTTGAAAATTTTACAGACGACCTAGCTCACATTACTCGAACGAATAGACTTTTTACAGGGTTTCGTACCTGCTCCTGCTGATAAGTCATCAGTATGTTTGAAACACATGTGTACATGAGACTATACCTTTCAATCATGCTGAGTTTAGTTTATCCAGCTGCTCCCATTTTGACTAATTTGTTAAAAAGTTCGAAGAATCCAATACACATTGTCATATTGATTAGTTCTTCGCAACTACAATATAAAACTATTTACCAATGATTGACAACATTTTTAGACAAATCTTTCACCAAGGACTAAATTCTAAGATAAACAATCTAATTTCTTTGATGCTATTGACTAAATATTGAGAACTTGTACTGCAAAGTAATTAGCTATTACAATATATTGATTAAACGATGAAATTCGTCATTTCGTATGTATTGTAAAATAATACCAATTAACATGTTTCTGAGGGGAAGCCGAGATTGTGCTAGTCTCAACTCTCTTCGTCCACAAATTGGTTAGCAGACGAAGATGAAATTTAAACAAAACCACATTCTCTTTTTGGCAAATTAAACCTAATTACTCCCAGGACGACACGAACTATTTATAAATTGTTTGTGATTCGCACATCTGGAATATGAAGTATATCAACGTAATAGAGGTACTATGAATCAAAGTGACAAAAATTGCAGTTCAAAAACTTTAAGACTATTGTTAGCGCCTTATTTATTCGTATAAGAACATTAACACGAAAAATACATGAATGAATTTAGAAAATCTATATATATATATATATATATATATATATATATATATATATATATATATATATATATATATATATATATATATATATATATATATATATATATCAAATTTATACCCCTAACAAAATTATATACGCTGGCAGCTTTTTTTAAATAAAAACTTTGAAATCGACAGATTTCGGAAATTGATTGATATAAATTTAAACGAAATTCCACTTCCATGTGGAGTTCAAATTATAACCTATCGCCGTTCGTGTTTTAAATCCACCAGATTTAAGACATACCTCTGATATTTTTTTGTATTTTAGCAATTCTTTTATACTTCGAATAACATTTATATTAATTTAAGATTAGTTAATTGAAAGCAAAATTTGAAGCACAAAATATTAATGCTTCCTAAACGTTTAACACGAACACAAGAATGGGATGAGCTATTTTTAAGTGAATTTTAAGGTTTTCTTTAAAATTGGTGAACGAGTGAATTTAAATTGGATTTAATAACATTCTCAGCCACGCCGTTTTACGTTGTCTAGCAATTGCATATAGTTTTTTATTCTGCTATCTATATTAGTGGAACGTTAGAAACTTGCATCTGATGACTATTCCTTAAAAGATTGAAAAACTTTGGAAAACGGCTTAGTCGAAATTACATGATCATCGTTTTGTCTAACCCAAGCTGAATTCCAGTTGTTTTCTTTTTCTCACTATTATTTAGCGGCCGTTGTCAGCCGCCTTCTTTGGTTGACTCATCATCACAAGTTTTACAAAACAAACGAATGAAACCAAAAATCAGTTAACCCATTATCACAAGTCTTACAAAACAAATTAATAAAGCAAGCTTGCTCCGATAGTTTGTTTTGTAAAACATATGATGATTAGTCATCTAAACAATACGGATAACAATGGTCCCTGAGTAGTCCTTCTTTGTTTAGCTTACATTACACATTTTGTATTATGCTTTATTCACAGTGACTGTGCAACTGAACACCTCGACTGTTCGTGTTACAATCGGACGCCTTCGTGATGGCTGAATTCCATTTCTTACCTTGGGAGATCTTGTAATAAAATCATTTTAGGACCAGCAATTTTGCAATTTCTGAATGACGCTTAGGTATATGTCTAGCTTACATTACACATTTTGTATTTTGCGTTATTCCCACTGACTTTGTAACTGAACACCTCGACTGTTCGTGTTGCAACCGGGCGTCTTCGTGATGGCCGAATTCCATTCCTTATCATGGGAGATCTTGTAATAAAAACATTTTAGGACCAGCAATTGTGCACATTCTAAAAAACGCATTGGTATATGTGTAGCATACATTACACATTTTGTATTTGGTGTTATTCACACTGACTCTGTAACTGAACACCTCGAATGTTCGTGTTGCAACCGGGCGTCTTCGAGATGGCCGAATTCCATTCCTTACCATTGGAGATCTTGTAATAAAAACATTTGAGGACCAGCAATTATGCACATTCTAAAAAACCCATAGATATATGTGTAGCCTACATCACACATTTTGTATTTTGCGTTATTCACACTGACTCTGTAACTGAACACCTCGACTGTTTGTGTTGCAACAGGACGCCTTCGTGTTTGCCGAATTCCATTCCTTACCATGGGAGATCTTGTAATAAAAACATTTTAGGACCAGCAATTGTGCACATTCTAAAAAACGCATAGGTATATGTGTAGCATACATTACACATTTTGTATTTTGCGTTATTAACACTGACTCTGTAACTGAACACCTCGACTGTTTGTGTTGCAACCGGGCGTCTTCGTGATGGCCGAATTCCATTCGTTACCATGGGAGATCTTATAATAAAAACATTTTAGGACCAGCAATTGCGCAGTTTCTGAAAGACGCATAGGTGTATGATTTCATATCAAATGTTTGCAACATATGCATTTAGATAGGATTAATAAGGAAGTTATAATATCTCCAATATCGTTTTCCTTATGGAGTACATGAAAATGATTATGCTATCTTGATTTGATCCTTGAAATGCAATTTCATAGGTGTATGATTTTATATCAAATGTTTGCAACATATGCATTTAGATAGGATTAATAAGGAAGTTATAATATCTCCAATATCGTTTTCCTTATGGAGTACATGAAAATGATTATGCTGTCTTGATTTGATCCTTGAAATGCAATTTCATAGGTGTATGATTTTATATCAAATGTTTGCAACATATGCATTTAGATAGGATTAATAAGGAAGTTATAATATCTCCAATATCGTTTTCCCTATGGATTACATGAAAATGATTATGCTGTCTTGATTTGATCCTTGAAATGAAAGTTCATGAACCTACACAAATATCAGCACCATTTAAATTGGATTTAGTAATCTATAGAATAATAATAATAATATTTTCGTGTTCCTTAGTCAATGCATTAATAATCAGAGTTGTACAGCATTCATTTTTTTCAAATAATCAAATATTTTTTACCGAGATGCAGTCAAATTTCACGTATGCGCAGACAAATTGACCGTGGTTCTGTGTTTAACATAATTGCCTTCCTGTTTTTCATGTTTGCTGACTAGATTATAGAACAAGCAAACAGCAGGAAGCAACCATATTTGTTTCAATAACCTGCAAAATGTAAATTTAAAAATAGCTAATCCATTAGGCTTACAAATGTGGCAGTGAACTTCAATGACATGAAAACGCGATTACGCATGTTGACCGGCAAAATTAAGACAAACGTACAAATTTCGCCCAGTAAACATCGCTTTCCAGAAGACAATCATCTCTTTTTGCTATTGCCATATTAAGTTCTTCCGAATGCGTTTAATTTTAGAACTGCACAATTAAACATAAATACTTGAAATTATTGGACTATGTTTAGTTTCACTGAAAACATCAATATCTAAACAAACTACAAGTTTACTAATTTTCACTTTCTATATAAAAAATCTCTTTTAAGTTTAGTGATATCATATATGTAAACAGTGTTTGTGTATATTAAATACCAAATAATCCAAATTTCATTCTATCGGTCCAAAAAAGGTAGCAATACTGCAGGTTCTAAACATGCACGGCATTTTTCTACAAAAGATAATCGATATAATCATTTTTATTCTTTTAAGAACTCGATTAAGGGAAAGCCAGGAAATATCACATAACCATCGACATACATAGCAGATGAATCGACTATGAATCAATTTTTATTCTTTTAAGAACTCGATTAAGGGAAAGCCAGGAAATATCACATAACCATCGACATACATAGCAGTGCATCGTTTACTCTTTGTTAAGCACTATCCTGTTACTTTTGATGAAACAGTTTAAATTTTGTTCTCTATAGTATAACCAATATGCACTGTTACAATAAACACTCGCGGCTGTTTGAATATTGCATACGACGTAGTTACATGCCTAAGGCGATCTATTCAATCTAGCTGATGTTTAATGAACTCGTAGCTTAAATAAAATTGATTTTAAGAACAAGTCCTCAGTTTTTCCCGGACCTCGAATACATTAGTATCTGTCAGGACATTAAGTAGTGCATGAACCAATGGAAAACCAAAAAGTAGCCAATATCATCGTCAACAAGATACTGCTAAAAGAATCTCAACTCGAACAGGCATATGCCAATATCCGCTATGGGGAAAATAAATGGCCGCTCTTGAATAAACATTTGAAGGAACTATTTAAACCTCCAGAAATAGAAAAAACATTTGGCAGATATCTCAATTCTAACCTGCAATATTTTACAGAAAGTTAAAATATTGTGCATAAACTTGTATAAATAGAATGTGAAGGAAAGGAGAATTCGCAAAAGTGTCGTTGAATTATATTTTGTATAGGGTGCTCATGCAGGTGAAAATTTTTAAGTTAACCAAATTAACAAATTTTGTGCGCTAATATCATATTGTCAGTTGGAAAATAAACATTTTGTCTGTTCCTTAAGAAATAGAATAAGAGTTAAAATTCATTTATTTTGAAGTCATAAACCAACTTATGTATTCTGGTTAGCCTGGATTTCAAGTGGAACCTACTTAATTACTCTTGAGACATAACATTCTAACGAAACATCTAGATCTTACATTATGCAGCATACGCTATGCTGCTTTGAGAAGTTAGGTGGATTTAAAGTCAAACAGCATTGTTTTGATTATATATATTGTTAAAATAAATTTAATATTGCAGGCAGTATGCGTCGTGGGTGGCGAAGTGGATAGGGTCAAAGACTCCAATGCAAATGTGTACCGTTTCGTATCCTTTCAGCGGAAAATTGTTACAATTACTTGAAGAGTTCCCAATAAGGTAGAAATCGGTTTACTGGGAGAATTTACTTTGCTACTTGAGGCATCATCGTGATTATACTAAAAATATACATATAATCAAAATCCTGCCAATGGACTTAATATATATATATATATATATATATATATATATATATATATATATATATATATATATATATATATATATATATATATATGTGTGTGTTTGGGTGTGTGTGTGTTTGGGTGTGTGTGCTTATGTGTATAGAATATGACGGTGTATAGAATTAGTTTCATTTTCCCAAATGAAACAATTGGCAATAAATACTTCCTTCATCTTCATGAAATATATCATCAAAAATATGTCAAAATTAGCAATATATCATAAGACGCGCCAGCATAATGGCAACAGTTTAGAAGAGATAAATATTTCTGTACACAGTATTTAAGACAGTAATGATGCATAAATACGGAAAATATTGTTTACGAGATATGTAATCATTTAACAGATTAACCAGATTGCATGTTAATCAAGGTAATATTTTTCGAATACAAAAATTGTTAAATGGTACAATAATACTGATTTTAAATTTATGAACTTTGCCCTGTAAAAGATAACTTATCTCAATTTTCTTAGTAAATAAATAGATTTCTTATATTTTGTCTGTGAACAGAACGTTCGCTTGCTATTTTCCCGCCATAAGAGAAGTAATTGCAGATATTTCCATTCTCGTCTCCGTTAGATGCTTCTTTTCCTCAGGCTCATATAAACACATGTCTACTGGTTCACGTTAAACATTTTCCTGCAGTAATAACGTTTTCTAAACTCTAATGATTGCAAACATTATTAATATAGTCTAAATACCTGTATTTCAAAAGATTAATAACAGAAAATTTTCAAAATAGTTCTTTACATAATATTTAACTTATTAGGCATACCATATTAATTTTGATTATAAATCGCAACCGCGTAACTAATATTAGCCTGATTTAAATTAAAAATTGTTTGTCTGTATAAATATATTTGGTATTAAATTTCTCATTATTAAAACCCAACTTTTCTAGCGCAGTCGATTGTTTTCTATTTATCCCTCGTGATAGAATCTGTACTGTGAATTGTCACTCCTAGATTATTGAATTCTTGATGATATTAGATCTCAAAACATCATTAACAGAATCAATAAGAAAATAATTATTTGAATCTAGTCTTACAGCAAATTATTGCAGGTGAGTTTTTCGAATTAATTTTCAAACCAAGGTTTATTTGATGCCTAATACGATCGTCAAATAATCAAATATTTCTCTCTTAAGAAAGAATTTTTAAATCAATCGTGAAGAGATATACCAGATCATCATTCGGTATATACATTTGAACAATTAGTGATTATTTGAATATAAATTTGTGTAACATCGAACCGAAGCTTAAAGTTAAACATACTAAAATGTAGAAATTACTTTTGTTTTCGAATGCATTATAAAGATTATTTTGAAGTTGTTCATATATTGATCGAGTATATAGCTAAACTATATAACTTTTTTATGATTATTAAAATTTGGGCCATGAAGAAATACAGTAGCAAATGGTTTTTTGTTAAAACAATGATTAACAAAAAAGTTATATAGTTTTAATAATTAAATTATTTATTATATGGACGACTAACTAGGAGAATTTCGTTTCATATTGTTTTGGTGACAAACATATATTTTCTTTGCATAAGACCACGTCATACCTGATTCAACTATTTATTTTCTGAAAACCTAGCGAGCTTATAATTTTTTAAATAATGGTCACCAAAAATTTAATCATGTTAACTCCAATCGACATCGAAACCAGCCACGCATATTTATTTATGTGTGTGTGAGCGTTCAAGTACTGTGTTTATCCAAAAAACAGCAGTTGACTTGGAAACTAGTGGGTCTGAAGAATTAATGACAACTTTGATTAAATACATCGCAGAAACTTGTAATAGCTATCTTAACTAATTCAAATCTTATTGGGCTAAAAACTGCGGTGCATTACAATGATTTTGATGATACATAACCTAGTGAACTAGGTACTACTTAGATCTATTATTTTCAATAGCAGTTCTAATAAATTTTGTAGGGTTATCCTTGGGTTACGGATACTTTTTCTCACTTTAGCTTATCAGGAAGATAGTTTTAAAACCTCAAAAACGCAAACTATTCACAAATGCATAATATAACAAATACGATTTTACTACTGACCATGTCGGACCTTTAAAAATTTTAGTCTCAGATTAATAATTAGGGTGAGTTAAAAATAGATCGGTTTAATTGAGAATCCCATTCACGTGAGTCACTTACTCAAATGCTAAGATGCAAACTATTTTTATAGTTTATCATGTTATTTATGGAAAATGGATTGTGCAATATCCAATAGTTGTGCATACCAGAGCGTTATCCAAGTCACCATTACATTTTATCATTTGCATTGTGACATATATTATAAATGAAATATGTGCATAAATTGATATATTATTGTGTTCTTATTTATTTTTTATTATTGCGAATTTAAATATATGTATATGTACATTAAACACGGGTGGCCTAGGTAATAGGTAAGATAATTTTGAACTATTAGAATATGCCAAAGTCAGTTTGTAAGATAAGTCATGCTGTATGGAGGCATATGATTTGTGCCTACATTTGATTCATATGTAGGATTCTGCACTAAACCTGCAAACCATTTTAGGATAGTTCAAGTTATGTGAGACAATCCAAGGAAGGCAATCTACTATGCTTAATCGTAAACAAACAAATGTTTCGTCAGCTTAAAATAATCTAATTCGCCGTAAAAATTCAAAGCATTCTCGCTAAACTTTTTACGGACACTGTAATCTATACCAACAACATAGCCTTGGTTATTCGACTAATTTACTTAGTTACTGGAAGATTAAACCAGCAAGCATGAAATGCCTGTGTATATGCGATGACGCGTGCGGAAGAACAGCTTTTTCTAGTACGAAATAGCCTTTTATCAGGTAAGACATGCTTAATACTCTAATATAAGTAGGATAGTATTGCGCAATCAGAAATGCTCAAATAGTATATAACTAACTATCTGCTATCGAAATAAAAACTAAAATGTGATAATCGTTGCCGTCCGATGTGAGAATACCGGAATCCTGTTAAGGTAGTAGGTTTCAGAATAATAGATTTGCCCAATTGGGGAAAAAAGTAATTTACATTGAAAATTAATTTCGTTGGCTCACTTTATAGCCACCATAACTGTCATAATTTTTTTAAATATTCTGTAATGCCAATATTTGAGTTGGGTTAATGGATTGTAATGCAAATTATAACGTACATAAATCGCAAGAACTGCATTTATTATGAAGGCATTATAACACAAAATTTGGTAAGTTAACTACATTTTTAGAGGAAACGTCAAAATTTTACCATTGGTTTGAAAACGAAATTTGCCTGGTGAATCTGCTAGAAAATCAAATATCTGGACATCTCCTCGAAATTCTTTTGTTTTGGTTAAAAATCCAGGTGGTTATACTTTGTCTACGAGTACGCTACGTGCATGGAGAATATGTTGGCTGCTGCTTCGAGTTGCATTCATAATAAGTAGTTCGTAGAGTAAAAAACACATAGAAGCACATTCTTTTGCCAAAACGCAGAGGCCTAAATAAAGACGTCAGGCCCCCGAAAGTCAAAGGTAAATCTGATGAAGATAAATCATCTGGGCTTACTTAGTCTGTTCTCTTCAAAATGTGCACTAACAGGTAGAATGAAAAAAGTTTTGGACGATAGTTTCTCGTTGTCAGCAGCTGTGGATTCAAAGGAAGCTCAGACGAAATAAGCTAGCACGAGAAGCGGGACTCCATCGGAAGACCAATCAAGGATGGCTGATTGTGTGAAAAATTACAATTAATTACAGACAAAAGTCTTATTTTGTGGAGCTGAATATTTCTTTAATATAAAATTTCAGTTTCCTCGGACATCCATCTCAAAAGGCCATCATAATTCTTTTCATTGTTAATCTTTAATGGCCAGAAAGATAATTGGAATAAAGCGATTCCTAAATGGCAGATTAATTAGTTCACCAGACACAGGATGACCGGAATATATCCAAATTTATTTAATAAATATGCAAACATACCAATTTAGGTATACATAGTAGACTGGTCTCGTAATGAATTGTAAAGGTATTCATTCATGTTTTTCGACAGTGTCAGCCAAATTCCGACGAATATAGACTTGGTAGCTATCTATATCCTAGTTTATCGTTTAATTACATGTGGCCGAACAGGAAATGCAAATATGACAGACAGCGGTCCACAATTTAAAGTCAAGCCTTTTTATTCAGCATTTAGAGATTTGGATATAAACGTTAAAACGAAACCTGCCAATACTCTTTGTGCAACTCAACAGGTGGAAAAACTACAATACAAGTGAAAGGTGACAAAACCTTATGTGGAAAAACCAGATTGTGTGAAAAATTGTTGATAGTATATTTAATAATGCAAGTTAGTTATCTGGATCATTTTATGGAGTCGCACATTGAAAGTGTGCTCCAAGGACTGGGGTGTTTTCAAAGAAATGGCCGTTCGAGTAATACTGTAGAATGCAATGGTTTATTGAAACTAACTTAACTGGCAAATATTCACAGGGATCAGATGTCTTACAAACATAGGTGACAAGTTGGACATATCTGGTAGTTTGTTATCATTATCGAAATTTGTATTGAGGCTGGACATGAGTATGTTATAGAAACTCACCACTTGCAAGTTTGACTCTGATTAATAAGCATCATCAGAAATGTGTCAAAATGCATTTAAATTGGTTTTCTAGATATAAGGATAAGAAAGAGGCCAATGATATCCATCTAGCTTTGTCAGCAAAACCCGGAAAAGTGTCAACCAGTTTTTGAGAAAGAAGAATTAGAAGTAGATGCCTATTTAAATCTGATTTTAAAGTAACCAGTTAGGAAACAGTAGTAACGACGCTGATGAGGCCTTTTTTAGACAAAACAGACAAATTTCTCGATCAAGTTCGGTTTACGAAGGGCCATTGAATCAATTACACTGCTATGGTTTATTTAATATGTTCTAACAGAATTTTCTTTAATGAATTGTTGCTGTATAAGTCTTAGTACAGGAAAATTTAATAAGTAATTTTATTCAGTAAAAACGGAAATTAAACCTCATTGAAGAAAAATAATTTCAAAAGTAAGATGCCAAAGATTTTCTACATTCAAGGAGAATTTTTTGAATTGTTAAGAACATTTTATCTGGCTTATGAAGGAAAGCGTAACACAAGGTTACGTGTCATTTAATATTTGGCATCGATATAATTTATCATAATTGAAGCATTTTTATTATTTAATTGTTGATAAAACGATTATCTGTCGATTTTTATTTGAACTTTTTAAATTAGCAGTCCTTATTTTCATTATTTAGATATTATTTTCTATGCGTATGTTTTTTAATTTTAATTTAAAGATAATTTGCTTCTTTGATTGCAACTTTTCTATCAATAATGTCTATTAGAGTTCACCAATGCGTAATGGAATGCAGAAATCACCGTTGGGGATAAACTCAAAGTAAATTGTGTAAACATAAAACTATACATTACAAATGCAGAACATTCACTCGAAATGGGTAAAATGGTACCATCGTTAGGTCTAAATGAAGGGGTTATGTGAAGAAAAAAAGTCTGTTACAACTCGCCTTGCCATATATTTCTCTTAAATTCCATTTCTTTTCTTCTGATTTAGTATTTTTTGGATATTAGATAGAATAACTTTTAACATAATTCCGACGA
Organism: Eudiplozoon nipponicum; assembly: GCA_029291075.1. Taxonomy (NCBI): domain Eukaryota; kingdom Metazoa; phylum Platyhelminthes; class Monogenea; order Mazocraeidea; family Diplozoidae; genus Eudiplozoon; species Eudiplozoon nipponicum. Next base: position 31,764 of record JAQBSW010004507.1, on the reverse strand, counting down.
CGTCCACTTAAACACTCTACCAATAATAAAAATTTCCATTACCAATCGATACTAGTTCTACTTTGGTGAAACATTGCGGACTCATGATCAACATGCATTAATTCAACAACATCAATTTTAAGACAATGTGTCAGATCAATGAGAAAGTGTCTTCTTTAACGATGAAGTATTATGTATAGTAAATTAGATTTAGTTCCAAGACATAAGTTTTAACTATTATTTTGGCATGGTAATCTAACAAATTCTAATAAAATTATGTGGATTACCATCAGTATCAAAAATCATCATTTTTAACATATTTTAAGTTTGAAACATTATAATATTCATGTCCCAATAAAATCAATTGAATTTGACTGCTTCAATTTCGTAATAGCTGAATCACGCCTTTATTTAATGCTACGGCAGAAATTCCCGGAAATACCTTTAAAGAAATACTCTTAAATTTAATCTTCATTTTTACATTCATACCCTGTCAAGAAGCCGCATTCTTTCCTATGTATGGCTAATAAGATGATGATCAATTCCAATAATACACTTCAAAACATAATATCACAGTGATATTTTTAATTATAAGATAAGTAAAGAAAATGTGAGCCTAGTGAAAATAATTGCAAAGTAAAACGAATTTTTCTATTTAAAGTGCAGATGAAGTGATTATGGCAAAAAAGCACGTCCACATATTCAGGTTAAATTATTCTTTCAAACTTAACCTCATTCATCCATTAATACATTGTCTTTAGTTTTGTCTACTAATCGGTATTAATTATGATTGTTCTCAAAAGCACGACTTCTTAGATTGTAAAATTCAATTATACCTGACTTTTCTTAACATTGGCAAATCAGTTCACTTTTATACAACGAAAATTCGCATAATTTACAAAATACTGTTATTTATTTGAAATACAAATAACTGCCTTAAACCATGTTTAACCTACTAAAGACCTTAAATTCAATATAACTATGCATTGAATGTTGTTGGACTTCCGTCACAGGAACATTCATCTCCATTTAGAATGGCTTATTTTGTGAGAACTACTCTGTTATTGTAAACTTGCACGAAGTCTAGGATGTGAATACAATGTCCCTTAAAAAATTATTAGAAAATAGCAAAAATGTTTACTTATATAATAATTAAATAATTAGACATCTTAACGACATTTAAGAGCGTATTTTATTTTGAAATAACTTACGTAGTTCTAAAGTATGCGAGTAGCAATATCTGCATTGGTAATTATCGTTTTGTAAGCATCGAAGCAAGTATAAAGCACTGGCTCTTTTAAAAATTTCTAGAATAAACTAAATTCCACTATCTCCTTGAATAATAATGAATTAGGGTAATTTTTCTATAACATATGATGGAAACAAAGGGTTTATGAAGGCAAGCCTGAAAGTTACATGTTGCAAGATCAAATTTGCACAGTAAAAATACCTTGACAAAACATAATTTGATGATTTGAGTATTTGTCTGTGATAAATATGTATGGATACCACGTTGTGCTTTTGTTCAGGTTTTGTTATCTTATTGCTTTAAGTGAAGCCTTATTCATAACGTTATATTATATCGAGGACTAGATATTTCATTCATGATGAAATATAATGAAATAATCGCGTTTTTAGACTATTGTGTAGATGAAAGCTAGGGTTTATTTTACAGTTTAATACTTAAGTAAATTATTGATATAGCGAAAGTATTTTATTTGTGAAATCTAAAATATAAAGCGCGGGATTCAATACTAAACTTAGTTCATGATTACCAATGTTAAAATATAATACGAAAACCGCAAAGTCGAATTCACCATCTGCCAGATATAAGTTATTTATCGTAATAAGATTCATTTGCACGAATTAACTAAATATCTCTTCGGAATGACCTTATTTACCGAGTTAAAAATGTCTGTCTATGGAACCGAATCAGCTTTAATTATTTATTTACGATATCAAACATGTTATATAATTCAGAACAAGACTACTGGAATTACTGGTCCCAGGCTATCGTTTTCGGCGATTGGCATTTATTAATTAGTGACATAAGTATAAACTCCTAGGTCAGATATCAAATTTGATGTAGTTTAATTTGTAATTATTTAACATTTAATAAAAATATTCCTTACAAGATAATGGCCTTATTTATAGTTTAGCCTATCAACTTAAAGTGGTACAAGGAAGTTTGGAACCCTGTAAACTAATTGAATTAATACGATCTGAGCGCACTTGCAATAGAGTTAAATTGTATTTTATCCACATCAAATTAGAAACAGAGTTAATTAAATACAAACCACTACTCTTGGCATTAAGCCCTCAGCACTTGAATTAAAGTAATAATTTTTTTTGTAGGCTCCTATGAACATAACACCAATCACATTTCCTGTTAAAGTACGTGTATAATGGCAAAACTTATGTCAGGTGCAGGTAATTATATTCTAATCAAGGTTGTAACCTTGATATAAACACCGGACCCATAATGTAAATATATTTGTCAGTATAAACCAAGTATTCTATAGTGTAGAAAAGACACGCAATGTCGTGCTTCGACTTTCCATAGATTTCCTCAGAGTAAGATGGAAATCTGTATAAAGTTGATCAAATCGCAGTTGATTTATAAGGTACTGAAAAGCAGATAGGTTGCTCTCTTCGCAAGTGCTTCGCACATATTTAACTTCATTGCAAATTTCGATTGCAAGACTTATTTCGCGTTACAAACAAATTATTTTTGCAGCTTTTGCTCACATTTAAATTAAGCTTTCAATCTAGAGCTAACCTCAAATCCTATTTTACCCTATCAGTCGCACAAATCGACAGAAATACCAGAGGTTGCACGTCTGGACGTGCTTCCAGCTGCCCTAGTCATCAGCAGAGAACAACGGCAAATGTAGTGAAAAGGAGCATACCTTAATTCAGATATAAGCTAAGGGGAAGTAGGTATATCTCTCTCACTCAGGGTAGGCTCCAATTAATTTTATTTGATCGTATTTAGGTCGACTGCAAAATTGATAAACATTAATAAACATAATATTATTTGCGCTTTCGCCATACGTCCATAACATATATTGTTTGAAAAAAGTGAATTGCGTTAGTGCCGATAATACATACTTAAATCCAATTTGTGAACGTCAGATAAATATCTTTTTGATTTAATTCAATGATTCGTGTATTGGCCTAAACCTATCATCAGTCGCACTTATAGACGAAGTTCAGCAATCCATAATCATTCACAGAGCACAATGAAATCCTAATTAATAGAGATAAAAATGAAGCACTGTATGTGTTATTTATAACTCATCGTTCCACTTTTAAAAATTTAAACATAACAGTGTCTTATTATCCTATTCTATCTCGATCACATTTAATTTTAATATTTTATTAGTTCTACTGTTTGTCGGGCCACGAAGGTCATATTGCATAACCATTATTTAAAAATAACTTTATTTAGTGAACACAAGAAATATTTTGTCATCGTTTTGCACATGAAAAGTAGAGTTTATCTTATTCATTTTGTATTCTTGCTTCTATGGAATTGGTTTTCCTCAGATAAACAAGACATTTATTAAGCGATATGAATTCGAACAATACATTTTAAATTATAGAGTACCGTTTTATCTTTTCAACTGCTTTTAGGGGAAAAATGAACCAAAAGAGTGGCTAATATTAGTTAGATAAACAGTCCACATTAAAAAAGCTATATATATATATATATATATATATATATATATATATATATATATATACATATATAAATATATATATATATATATATATATATATATATATATATATATATATATATATATTTATATATTAGCCCCATTGAATTTCTATTGCACGGACAATTTTTGCTTGAAAATTTTGGTCAATTTTGAGTTATTGAAATAGCTTTCAAATGGGGACGCCTATTTTGAAATGCGCTTTATTGGCATGACGCAATATCTACATGGCGTAATATATTTAGTTATTGACATAGTAGCAAAACCAATATATTTAGGTGACAACCAGGTTGTTATGCGCTGCGACATGTATGAATTCAATTTTCTACTGCATCTGCCTACATATGATTGCCCGCAGGAATAGTTCCAATTTGAGATAACGTCAGTTGCAGATTTCAATGGAATCTTGCATTCTACACTTGCTAGAAGAAGTTTGCCTGCGGAAGTTCTCATAACGAACTAAGGCAGTCTAACTATTAGGCTTTTCATTGCCTCTTCACCTTTATATTTAAAGTGAATATATCCAGGTGTGTTATCAACCGTAAAAACATTCATTGTGGATTTTATTATATCATTAGGTCTACACTTATCTATGAAATTTGGTGCGTATGTCGGTGTTACACTTTTGTTTATAGCTAAACATGTTGAGTAGTGCAAAAATTGTAACATGACAAAAACGGCGCTTTTCAATTTTATTAAAACTAGACGTATAGGTTTGTCTCCATTTTTGAAAGCCATTTCAATAAATCGACTTTATTCTGAATTGCGCAAGCGAAAACAATTGGCTCGTGTACGGGTAATGCTATGGTCCTTTCCAAGCCAAATGTAGAAATATGCTTAGTTACGTTTGCTCATTTTTTAAACATTTTAACTAATATATATATATATATATATATATATATATATGTGTGTGTGTGTGTGTGGGGGTGTGTGCGTATAACTTCTTTAATGTGGACTGTTTTTCCATCTAACAATGACCAATCGTTTGGTCATATCTTTTGAGACGTGCAGGAAAAATATGTAGTTTAAATTACTTAATTCATGTTGAAATTTGAAATGTAGCAGATTTCAATAGTAATAACTTTTATCAAATGTTTACAAGATAATTATTTAACATTCTTTTTTAGAATGGAAAATTCCTTAGCTTTGGTCTTTGGTTTCAATCTTTTTCCGTTATTTTCATCCAAATTTGATTGGAGCGCACTTAATATCCTTGTATGGTATTGTGTGTACTTGGAAAATTTAATATATTGTTTTCCATTGGAAGCTGAAATGATATTTTCCGATGGATATATAACATTTTAATATATAGTTACAAATATTTTAAGAAATGTGCAGTGAAGCCTATATTCGTATATGAAATTTCATTAATAAAAAGGTTTAAACATAATAACTTCAGTTAAAGATTTGCATGCATCTGTTGTATACTTTTCTCTGGAGTAAATTTCTTTATATTTTACGATCTTTGTGAAGTACTCAAATCGCTCTTGGTTTAAGTAGAGTTCAAGCGCAGTTTAAGATAGAGACCGACTTTAATAGAGGTGTTAATAGCTGGTTATACTTCTTATTTGCCAAATATCAGAATTCCCTAAATGTGGTTAGAGATATTTTTGTAACAGAGGCAATATTTTGTTGAACTATTTCATTTAATTTGCATAACCTCTAATGCATCCGTATTTTGCCTTGAAACAGACTCTAGAAATGTCATTCTTTTTCACTCACCCTTTACATTCCTCTGTCTATCATTTCCCGATCAGGAGCCCAAGTCAATTCATACTTAATAGAATATATCATCCAAAACATACAAAAAAAGTTACTCGTTGTGAGCAAACATGTTACTTTATATTTCTCACGTTGGTTCTGGGTAGCAGTGACGCCTTTTGAGCTTACATATGAAAAAAAATTCATTCTGCCTTATGTGAAATCGAAAATAGTTAATTTCTTAAAAAGCTACTCTTCAGCATTATTACAACAAAAAGTTCACTATTGGCACAAAACGTTTGGATATTACGCAACTGGGTAATTCAGATTGAAATATGGCACTTGATAACTTATAATTTCCGAAGCCATCATTTAAGTATGACAAATACAGTTTTCCGAAAGATAGCCAATGTATGGTTGGGGCAATAAAAATTGAAAATGGGTAGCTCGTCATTGGTCTATTCATCAATAATTCAACGAAGAATACAATAACTAATGACTAACTAGAAAATTTGAATAAAATTACGTTATCATATTTATTTAATAAAGCGAATTAACTTAATACAGTCAAATTTTTTCTACATTTACTATATAAATGATTAGATATTCCTGCCAAGATAAGTAAAAGCGGAAGAGTGTCACTTTTTATTGTATTGCATAATATTGTGTTTTCAATTGAAGTCACATTTTAAACTACACATTATTTCCATATTTCTTCTGTTACTACACAAAAGAGCCGAACTATAACATCTTTAACTTTAATAAACACCTAGTTACACACAAAGTTTGCACTTTAAATGTGAAGAACTAATGAATTTCATAGTTTTCTATCCAAAAATGTATCTAGCTTAAACCTGCAGCTGTAAAATTTCCACATTTTCTTTAGAGCTTTATAAGAATTGTGCAAACTACACAACAACAATGTTGCGGTCTTGTAAAATAAACTTTGTTCACATCTCCATGTAAGCGAAAGGTTAATTTTCGGCATTCTGCCTTATAAAAACTAGTTGCTTTTCTGTTTCCCCATTTATTGGTGTTATTACGTAGCTGATGGTTTATTAACACACAAAATTATACAAATTCATATGTTTCCATATGTAAAAACGTATGGTTTAATATGTTTTATGAATGAATTATTGTGTACTTTAACATTAAACAGTCTGGTTCAGTTATTTAAGGCTTGCACTCTTACTCAGGCAAAGAACTGTAGAAAAAGAAATAGCGTGTTTTATTCAATCTCTCTGTTTGTCTGATAATATGTTTCACATCCAAATTGAATAAAAAAGGCGCGCACAGTAACGAAGAATTACGCAAAACACGAGGGTGATATGCCAATTTCAGCAAATAATCCATCGTATTTCTCTTATGCAAAAGTATTTGGCCCACTGGCAACTCAGATTTGACAGCCGGCTCTATGCTTTGACGCCACTGTTTAATCAATCCAGTAAATTATTTTTTAATTTTGTAAGAACTTGGTTTCCACGACAATGCATAAGCATGCAAATTTTGAACATATTAAACCTTAAATTTGAAAAGTAATATTTCGCCAGGTCTATTTTCAGTCCAATGGGGTTAACTGGACTAAAACGTTTAGCTGCTAGTTACCTGGAATAGCAAATATAAAATGATTTTTTTCATTTAAAACTCCGTGGTGCAGTAAGATACACCATACCTTATACATATTATTTATGCTTGTTTATTGAAAAATATCCTATGCTGACTGTTATAACAAAAAAATGAATTATTGCATAAAGGAATTCAGAAATCTAAATTCTAATAAAAAATATTGCCTTTACGCACAATAGATTATTGCTTGATTTACAAAGACAGATCATTTTTTACTTTAGAAAAACTAGGGTTTATATGTATTATATAATGCACCTAAACATTTACATATAATAATATAAATAAGACAGAAATATGAAATTTTCATATTAGTAACGATAATTTATATGCTCTTAGATGCATGACATTAATTTTGCTGGCAAAATTGGAATCATTAACATTTCTGCCGACATCATAACGTCTTGTTCCACATTTAAGGCAATAAACGAAAATGTCCGTGTGTGTTAATAACGAAAACTCAACTACAAAGATCAAATGTCTATTTTTTAAATTGTATTTTACATTATATTTATTTAGCATAAATTTTAACAAATTTATGATGCATCGCTCATTTTTGTTATGAAAAATGTCTTTTTGAATGAGCTAATTGCGTCAATCTAATACACAACCTAATTTGAAGTTTCAACACGTTTTAGGTAAGTATGCTATCTTCCTAAAATCTTACGGTGTAATTTAAGTTTAAAATCAGTTATCACGTAAATTTCCATCTACCAAATACTATTTCAATCTTTTTAAATACTTTAAACAAATTTAACTTCCGCTTAAAATTTTTTAATAAATATTTTTCCAAACTTATACATCATTTAAAATATTACTAATTATATATTAAAAATGGACTCTCTTCCAATGGAGCATTAAATTTGTATCTATGATCATTAGAATTAGATAAATAAATTGTACTGGTTTACAATTTGATTTTTTTTAGGAAAATTGGCTTTCTACCTTATCAGTTTCTCCTCTGCAAAACTTAGCAAGAAACCCTGTTTGCTAAATGAAAGCTAAAAGTCCCTGAGCTGAACGAACTCAACTTCTTAACTACTAACGCGAAAATAAGTAAACGGATTTTGATCATTCTAACTCTCAATTAGATTTCCGTTCTTCTCCACGAGAAATTAAATGTTAACACAATGGTTGATGCAAAAAATGCTTGCCATGTTTCGACATTGAGAGGTAATATTGTGCAACACCATATTATCCGGCATACTGTCTCCATCCAATCAAGTTCTGGTTTGTGTATACTTGCCATCTTTTCAAAATAATTGGATTTAGATTAAATCTCGAATATTCCTTTATATTAATACTATATGAAATGTATAAGTTTGGTGTGTATTCCTTTGTTTAATAAACAGCATCCTACTGTACGTTTGCAAAAATATCCGCCAAGTAAGCTATTCAAAATATTTTGACGACTGCATTTTGGAAAATACTTGAATATCAAATCCAATTCTAGTTAAACCAAGAACCCACTTAAAATATCACAACAAGATGAATACGCAATATGCATATCTTTTCGGTTAATTTTTTATAATAAAACACATAAATCATTTTCTTAAATCTCGCTTAGAGGATTGTATAATAAGTCAAGACATCTCTACGAATATTCTAAGAGCCGTCTAGCAATTAATAAAAATATGCACCATTCGACTAAGTTTATCAACTACTTTTCGTTCATGTTCAAACATTTATATTTTACAACAATTAATTTTTCTGTAAACTGAATGTTTGTAGTAGTTTATTATCAGAAATTATTAATTAACTAAATATAATCATAAGGATTATCGTAATTTATCAAATTTAAAAAAGAATTCAACCAAGAAACGGCAATTCGTTATATTAACCCTAGATCCAATTTGATATATTAATTACATAGAAACAATTTATTTGCATGATTCTCTATGTCTTATTTGTTAAACTAATCGAAATTTTAATAATTATGACGTATAAATTTATTTGAATTTTGGTAATATGCATATTGTCATTAAAAACTTCAAATTGCACAACGTAGCAAAATTAATTTCATCATAAAGCAAAAATACTACATCAAGTAAATCGGTTTTGTCCTGATTAGAGACTCCCTCACGTACTGTCTAGCATTTGCTGCGGACGGCAATTTAATTAGGACTGATGTTTTAGAATCTGTAACTCTATTCACCGCAATATTTTAACGAGATTTCATGTCATGTAACAGCCCACATGTGTGATTAATCAATAGTAATCCTTCTGTAGGCTCAAATAAGACTGTTATATATATATATATATAATTTGAAAAACATTAAATAAATACATTCTTGCATTTTATATTATTGTATTATATTATTTTAGAAGCAAGCGATAACTATGGTTTGTGCTTCTGGTGATTAAATGGAAAGCTGGCCTATTAAGTAATGTAATGTTTCGTAAAACCTAGTTATAAGCATCTAGTTTGAATGTATTTAAATATATTAGATCACATTTTCTGCCTTATTAATTAGAGTTTGCCTCGAATTTACGAATGCCAATTCGGCTCAATCCAATGAAGAAACCATTCATATTTTTAAAGCAGTTTTTCTGTCCTGAGATAAACACCAATCCCTGTGAAGCACAGAATAGCCAAAGAAAGGATTAGTGATAATCGTAAGTCCGCAAAATAAATTTAATAAATACTTTTACCATCTGCGTATTCAGTGTATGCTTGTTACAAGTCGTAATTAATGGCTTTTAAATATAAGTATTATTTTTACCTTTAATCAATTATTTGGATTGTATGAAGCAATATCCGATGAAGAACACTAACATGGAACGATACGCTCCTTCTTTTAACACAAACTATGCAATAGCCTCGTTAAATGAAGAAAACAGCTACATATATTGCTTCCCGTGCAGGACAGGTAGACAAGAAATAGATAACCCGAAATGAAATATTTAAAGTTCCAAAAATCATTATATTTTTTATTAAACAGATAAGCGATCGGTTAATAAAATAAATAGAAATATTGTAAAACTAATTAAATTTTTAAAGTTAGCCTACAATAAATTTAGCCTTCGTGAGCCAATGGTCAATTTAAAGCAGGAAAACATAGTAAGAAATTCTCCAATTACTTAATAAGGCACAATTATTCAACTTTGAATTCGCGATTATTATTCACAATTGTTTGATATAGCTAGTTGTTCAAATAGCTTTATTCCGCACAAAAGTGGAGGATCTGCAATGCGTGATTAAGTAACAAACCACTATGATTCGTCAACCCGTTAACTTTAACCATAGTCGTTGACAAGCATATTCTAGCCTAAATGAAAATGATTACCTCCAAGAACACATACAGGAAAAGTAGAATTTAGAAGTTGATGCTTTACGCGTTTAACCTTTGTAAAATATTATATATATATATATATATATATATATATATATATATATATATATATATATATATATATATATATATATATTTATTTTTATCATAGCATTTTGCGAATATTACTACTATTATTGCTATTATTATTATTATTATAAAAATTATTAATATGGAAATAATAATAATGTAAATTGAAAAAAAAACTGTTTAGATTAAAAAATTTAAGAAGGGATGGATCTAATATAGAGGGAGAGAAACTTAAGCCAGGTCAAGTAGGAATCTAAACGACGTTAGAAATTCAGCTTTCTAGTAGTTTTCAAAGTATCACTTCGTAATCATTTTGAAACCTCACAATATATTCTAACAAAGCAGCTAAAGTGTAAATCATCTTAAAATGTATTATAGATAAGTTCAACACTGAGCATTATTCGATGTCATGTCGTGAAGGTTTACCGGGTATATCGATCACAATAATGGCTTCCGTGTCGACGATATTTTGGATTACAACCAAACATTATCTTTATTAACCTCAACTGGTTATTTTAAATTAAAATCTACTTTTCGCTTTTTTCATGCCTACCTAACGTCGTCTAAAAGAAGATTGCTTTACCGGGTAATCGAAATAAAAGTTAAATGTAAAACGCGGTGGGCTCATTGTTATAGGTGGAGCCATATTTGCTAGTCTAATCCGGAGTATATATTGAATTATTGTAAACTACTAATACTTATGCTTATTATTTTTTTATAACATGTATGGATTATTTAATCATTTATTATCTTAGATCTAAAAGTCTCATGTCTCATAAACGTATAAAAACCTTACGAGTACAAATGCGCAGTAGACACGACCTTCTTGTTGGCGTGAGATACTCTCGTTTCTACATAAATAGTAAATGTTGGAAAAGACTACTCTAGTCTTTGAGATTTGCATATCCTCCTTGACATTAATATTGGCGCCGTTATTTATACGGCTATAATGATGTTTAGATCTGTCCACTACTTAAAAATCTTGAACTACGAAATACAGAGCTAAAAGCAGTAATAGATAACCATGAATTATTATCTTGCATTCAGGAAGTACGTACTTCTTGCGAAACTATTGAACGAAGATTTTTCATTTCTTTAATTTAGCCTGGGGTGTGTATCATGTGTTGGGTATTAATGATATACCACTCGGTTTTAAAAAGTCGACTTATTTACCACTTAACGATTAATTTTAAAGACAGCATCCTGATTGAGTAGAAGCAGGTAGTTCATAATAGTATATATTAGAAAACTAAACTAAATGAAGTAATTGGACAATCCTGTCGGTCGTCAATTCTAATTACATATTATTGTTCAAACTTGTTTTGGGCCATGAAAAAATTAATTAAATTTTTTTATGGAGTATGTTCAAAATCAAAAATGTTAGCGGCCATTAATATCCCATGATGGATGAAATCCGGCTTGTTAACGTTGAGTATGTAAATCACGCAAAGCGCTGAGATTACAAAGGTTGATTAAAACATACGAACTATTTATGATTCCCGTAAGCTTAAGTCAGGATTTTTATCTTATGAATTACAATTGCCTTTTTTTGAAGATCAGAAGATTGGTGGCTTTTCAAACGAATCTATGATGGCCACCTTAATCTTTCCAATATCAAGATAAAAATCAAATCGGCACAAATTATATCAATTTTCCTTAAACAATGTCGATGGCATATCATTAAGTCCTGTAGCTTTTCAACGTTTGTGAGATAAGATTGCATACCGTATTTCTAACTCTGAAAGTGGGTTCATATACTCATAATAAAGAGAGAATTTCGGAGATCAGAACTGAGGAATTTGCACAATAAATCTATTATAGATTTTGTTCTGCTCACCTTGCAAGACGACACATTTTATCGTTTATAATAAATTATTGGTACAATGATGAATTTTTGGATAACGGTAAATTTTTCAGCTCTGGTGTACGTATGATACAGAAAAAATTGCGTCTTATATTTGCTAATAATTCCTTTTCTATCTCGTTAGCATTTCTAAAAATTAGAGTTATAAGATTAGCTTCACACGGTGCTTATATAGGCGCGTAGTTTGTTAACTTTTATTGACGTATGACGAGCTAGCTGGAATTCGACATACAGCGTATATAAATCTTCATTGATCTATTAATGACCAAATGATCAATTTCCAGTAAAACTTTTATTTCATAGACATTGTGAAAACACCTAGATATATTAATTAGGATTTTAGAACATACTAATAGTGTTGTTTGCAGCAAATCTGCTTTATTTTGCTAACTTATATACATGGCTTACAATTAATTAATTTTCCAACAATTGTTAGTGTATATCTACAACTTAGGAACGCATGATCCGTGTCGATAGACTTGTATACAACCACGCTAACTATAACTAATAGCTTCCTGATACATTTGAGTTGACAATTGGCGCAACGCTTTACATCGTGTATGATCTATGGTCTGCATAGCTATCTAAGTTTCATTCATCATTATCGTTTAAGGTACATTGAGTTTAAAATGCACCTGCTAACTTCAAAAAACTCTGCAGAACATAAGCGCTCCATTTTGCAATCATGCCCCCCATAATCAAAAATATATATGAAATTACTGCTCTTTTTATTGCTAAATAAATGGAAAATACGAGAATGTTCTTGTTGACGTCGCTGCTGCTTTCATACGGCGTGTGTGATGATACAACAAACAGACAGCACTGATTAATTTGTTTCGCGTCGAAGTTAGTGGGCAATATTACGTGTTCCGCACAATTTTAGTCGTTTATATGTACCCAGTCAGTTAAAGAAGTTTCAGCTCGTGGAATTGGAAAACTATCATACCATGTATTCGATTTTTTAAAAATTCACCAAAATAACGTATTAAAAGTCAATATCGCGTAAAAATATTGAAAATTTTTAAGTAACTTTATTAAAGTTTTGGCTAGGGTAGATTTATAAATTTCCAATGCATACAATGCAAGTGATTAGACTCTTTTTGATGAATTGTTTTACCGTTTTTTTGAAGTAAAAACATAATCTAAGTTTAACGAAAGGGAGATTTCAACATTCGGTTGGTTGCAACACAACATGGTGTTCATTGATTTGGTCAACATTCACCTCATTCTTTGTATCTACAGGAGCATGTTTGTTCGACACAAAATAAGTAGAAAAGGAGCCTAAACTTGGCAGACGTCTGCAGTAACTTGACATCTTTTGTCAATCTGGCACAATTCTGAAGATATACCAACACAATTAATCCTATGAGATGTTCGATGCAGAGTACATAATTTATTATTTGTATTATACATGAATATGTGTTGGCTTAGAAAAGATTAGCATTTTGTCCATTCCTAATTGAAATCTTCCTAAATTAGATAGAAGACCAGAAAAAGCTGACATCACTGTCTGCCCAAGCGCTAGTGGTTGTATTTTATTTAATCAGTTGAAACTTGCACTACGTGTCTGACAAGCTTGCAGTCGTATCGTCAATAACTTCTAACACTCACTCGAGGCTTCCCAAGAAAAGGGTGTTTTCTGTTTCCCAAAAAACCTACAAAGCTTCGTGCTTTTAGATCCCGTTTGACTATTTAGAACTCGCCGGTCATCAGGATGGAGAGCTCGAAGACGTCATGCCGTAATATCTCCATTTTCTACGGACAAATTAACAATAATTTCTAAGTAATAAGTTTTATGAAATATTAATTTGGACTATATTGCTCGCATTAATGTAGGCCATTATTATAGTGAAAAATAATATTTTGTTTATATAATACATGTATGGGTGTTGTTGGAAGTTCTTATCTGATTATTTTATTTACTTAGCTTAAGTTGGAAAGTTGAATATAAATTTTGCCACATACCTGAACTTACACAGTTTAAAGCTGTTTGATTTAATGTGACTTTGGTTCAATTCAAAAAGTAATCATGCACAAGTGGCACGCAGTAAATAAATAAAAAAATAGTATTTTCTTCTCGGATACGGCAATATGAACCGATCAAATGTTACTTTTTGGTTTCAATGTGAAATCCATCACATTTATTCTAACACATAACGAAACTTTATTCATCAAAAAGTTCATTTTTCTGATTGACTATTTTTTATCAATATAAGGTGCAAATCCTTTCGACTTCTTAACTAGCATCATTGCAATAGATGGATATTGTATTCATTTATAAATGAACACCATTGGTTATACATCAGTAAATGCGTGATTAGGAAGGAATTAAATCTGGTGACAAGTTTGTGGATAATTTTTTTTAATGATACACATTTGTATGTTCACCGACGTTTTTTTATGCAGGACAATAGATAGCACCCGAAGATCGGTAACATCTTGAATCCTCATCATTTCCAGGTGCACCGATTTTTGGCTTTGTTTGACGTATTCCTACTTGTCCGTTCATTGTGAAGCCCTCCATCAGCTGCTTGTCTGAAAATGACTTTGGAACAAGATTTTCCACGTCATTTTCAGACAAGCAGCTGATGAAAGCTTCAAAATGAAGGAACAAATGATAATCCATCAATCAAGACCAAAAATCGTTGCACATGGAAATTAAGACAATTCAAGATATTAATGACCTAGGGGTGCTATCAATTGTCCCGCACAAGAAATCGGCGGTGAACATACAAACAAAAATGACAGCACTGAGCAATTTAAATCAACATTTAAGCATGATACACCTTTGTCCATTATCAGACATAAGTGTAATGTCACCAAAATCACCGGATGTATAGTTAATACAACTGGAAAAATAGCAACAGTCGTGTGCGTTTTATACAATGAAAGTCAAAAGATCTGTTAAACCACAGTCAACCCAAACGAGTCGCAGAGAGCTAAAAAAAAATACTTGGAAGCAAACTTTCATTAATTTATTTTGATAAATCCGTGTTCAATTAGAATTCATGGATATAGATTTCATTGTGTTCATACTGAAGAATTATTCTTGAATACATCCATATATATATATATATATATATATATATATATATATATATATATATATATATATATATATATATATATATATAAATGACAAATTTATACAACCCGTGACCTTTGTTGGATTAATAATAAATTCAGCAATTCCTTAATGTAATAAGTACTTGTATTAAAGCCCAAACTGGATAAAATATTTATGACTAAACAAATTACATATATCAATAAAGTCCAGTTGTCAAACCACTACTCACTAGGCAGTGCAATTCTTATTCAAGTAAAGTTTACGAGCTTGAGTAAAATGTCAACACCATTGTATATAAACAATCTCATTTAATAGCAAAAGTACCGACATTCAAAGGTTTTAACGTGCTTCGACCTAGAGTGATCATCATCACAGCTCGACGGAAATCTGGCAAGCGCCAATCGAACCGCAATTCGTATATGTAGTATGGAAATTCAGATGTGCGTTTATCGCCACAAATATTACTCTCCATAATTTCTGTGCAGTTAAAAACATAGAAATCTAGTATTTTTCGTTAAACGTGCGTTACGTATACAATTACTTATTCAACTATTGTGAGGGTGGCGAAAACAATTATTTGAATTAAGTTTATAAATTTTAAATGAACGTAAATCCCGCTTTATTGAATAGCTTGTTAATGACGGAAGTTTTGTTATATTCACCGTTTCGTTCGATTCAATTGGATCGGTGTTTATCTCTTGCTCGCAAACTATATTTCAAAACTTTTAATCAACATCCGCGCTGTCAATTATTTTTAAAATTGTATACATGATAGAAGTGTAATGAAAGCTGCCAAAATTTTATAAAAGTGACTGAATAGGAATTTTGCAGATCACATTTTCAGTAAAGTATAGTGGACTTGAGGCTACTTTGAGTTAGAAACACATATCTGAATTTCTATAGGAAATACGTGGATTGCGCTTTGATCGTCGTTTGGCAGTCCGAGCCTAATACTTCGACATGGATACAGCTGTCGATTTTTCTATTAAGGTAAGAATCGTAGTTACCGAAATACTTTGCATAAAAGATTAAGGATATACTAAGTTGGATCCGTAAATTCAAACAATGGTATCAATTAGATTGTTTTGTTTACCTAATAACCATAACCGATTTTATTCCCTAGTTGACTGTTGCCTGCCAATTCGTAACACTCGCAAGTCAGTAAAGTCCTGATTCCTTGACATTACCTGGTGCACCGCTTGTCCTTAGCCTTGATTGATGGTTTCTCAGTGGTCCTGTCACTCTGACGCCGTCCAAAATTAGATTACATCAAATTGTTCGTGAATCAATATTTTCCGAATGTTTTACAAATTTCTGGTACTTCATTTTTAGTCTCCACTTCATGGTTGACACCATACTCGTAGAAAATAGAACTAGAGACATATCTATTTATATGAATTTACTTTTTAAAGTAGTTTTTTTCCTGTCTCAAAATACGTTTCTTTAATCTATTCTCCAATATTCACATGTATACACAAAAATATACACACACGTCTACAATCATGACAAACTCTACGCACATATATTTGTGATCTAATCTAAATTCATATTAATAGAACATTTATATTAACAAGAACATTTATAGCCATAACTTGATTGCGTGGGTGGTGGTAACAATTCTTTAAATCAAGTTTGCGAGCTTGAAGTAAACACCAATCCCATTGTATTTAACCATTCGTCGAACAACATAAAAAAAACTACCGCCAGCCGCAAACTTGATTTAAAAAATTGTTACCACCACCCGCGCAATCAAATTATTCAACGCGGCTTGATCCTCGATAGTCGGTTTGTCATCGTACTCTGATGATCATCATAGAAGGTCGAAACGCGTCAGTGCGTTGCGGCTGGCGGTAGTTTTGTTATCTTGTTCGACGACTGGTGAAATACAATGGGATTGGTGTTTACTTCAAGCTCAAAAACCTGATTTAAAGAATTTATAGCCATAACCAGTTAAATCAGGATAGTTTGTAATAATTGCGATTTTCTTCATCCTTTTATATATTTTACTAATTATATCTACACAACGAAAATGTTACGACATTAAATCATTTCGCTACAGAATAATAAAGAAAGAAAATTACAATTTCAGAAAATTGTACCGAATAATTATATTGGTAACAAATTTGTAATGTTGCTGCGGTCGACCTGTTTATGAGCAAGATTGAAATGTGCACAACATTAGGGTTTCGTGTGAGGCAGACCATATTTTCATTCTGCAATTCCAAGTTTCGACCAAATTTGACAATGGAATCGGCCAGCGTATGTGAATATGTGGAAACGTTTCTTTAATTACTTTCGAAATAAAGCAATTAATACATAAACTTAATCTAAGTGGTAAATTAATCGATAGTTTAGGTTCAAATTATCATTCAGGAAATACATAATGAGTTGTTTAATGCATTAGTTACACTTATTAAGACAAGTTTACCACTGGAAAACTGCAACTTATTGATTAATCTTTATTATCTGAAATAATTTGTTTAATACCTAAGAACGGAAAATATATACTAAATTGTTTAACATAAATATATCTACATATAAGTACTATATATATATATATATATATATATATATATATATATTAAATAGAAGTTTTAAGGCAGTGCATTAAAATTACTAGTAAGTACTTGACGAGTTCCCAATAAATTCGAAATCAGTTTACTTCATTTAGTGTACTTTGATTAATTTATACGTATTTAAGGTTATCAAATAAAAAATTATTCATAAAGCTCCATTTAACTATCACATCCCCAGGTGGCATTGTAACTGGTTTACAAGGACATGCTTCGGTGGCTATTTGGAATTAGGATTTAAAGAGTTGTTAAACAGGCTCCATTTAAAGGAATGGATAACTACAAGCACATGTTTTTATATGATTGTAAATTGCGTTTAGTGAGAGTAAAGTGTAGTGCAATGGATGAGTGCAAGTTTCCAAAACCATTGCGACCCTGTTCGGCTACGGTCGCGGGAAATTCTAAGATGCACTTGAGGAGCTTCAAATAAGAAAGAAACCGGTCAAATAAATGAATTGCCTTTGTTATCTTAGGCAATTTTGAGTTTATACTAACAGTATATGTATACTCTAAATTTGCGCATTAAGGTACTTGAAAGTAAAGCATTTAGACTATTAAAATAAGTATGGAAATAGGATACAATATGGTAAATTAGAAATATTACTCCAAATAAATTATAGTCGAAGCAACCATCACACCACAACTAAAAGTAAAATAATTTTCGTTATTTTTCTAGAATATTGTTGCACTGAACAATGCATTTGCAAATTTTACAAAAAAATTGAAAAGATAAATTTTGAACTAAAAAAAACTTCGTGGTGCAAAATATGCCTCAAGCAAATCAATATTTTAGATATTTTCTTACTATTTGCACAATGTTAATCCTGCAAAATATTTGCATCAAAAGTTCGAAATATAATTAATAAAATTAATGCCAATTAAACTCCAAAAATATGTACAAAATAATTAAATATTCGATATATATTTAAATATAACGTATTATAACTTAAACTGCACGAACTCGTTATATAATAATGAATTACATTTATTGTACTCCAAAATAATTTAATATATTATAGATAAGAAAATTATTATCAAAAGATATGAGACAATATAATATATTGTATTATATTATATTATATTATATTATATTATATTATATTATATTATATTATATTATATTATATTATATTATATTATATTATATTATATTATATTATATTATATTATATTATATTATATTATATTATATTATATTATATTATATTATATTATATTATATTATATTATATTATATTATATTATATTATATTATATTATATTATATTATATTATATTATATTATATTATATTATATTATATTATATTATATTATATTATATTATATTATATTATATTATATTATATTATATTATATTATATTATATTATATTATATTATATTATATTATATTATATTATATTATATTATATTATATTATATTATATTATATTATATTATATTATATTATATTATATTATATTATATTATATTATATTATATTATATTATATTATATTATATTATATTATATTATATTATATTATATTATATTATATTATATTATATTATATTATATTATATTATATTATATTATATTATATTATATTATATTATATTATATTATATTATATTATATTATATTATAGAATAGTATGTTATATAAGTATGTATTATATTATATTGTACAATGTTCTTTTATTTAAATTTTATTATATCATATTATATAAGAATCTAATATATTTTATTAAAACTGATTATATTTTTAGATAATGTAAAATACTATATTATATTATTTTATATTTCAATCTATTTTATATTAATGTATTACATGAAGTACATATTGAAATTATTCGCCATTCAAATTTTATCTAATCTTTTGCATACAATATAATTTTATATACGCTATTTTACGGTAAATGATAAACTTTTTCTTTTGCACTAATTAAATCATTAAATTTGTAGTATTTGATGCTTGTAATGCGGTATTCATTGCGGATATTTGCAGATGAAGATAATTTTCTCTGGAGAAAATTATTACA
This sequence comes from Eudiplozoon nipponicum, assembly GCA_029291075.1. Taxonomy (NCBI): domain Eukaryota; kingdom Metazoa; phylum Platyhelminthes; class Monogenea; order Mazocraeidea; family Diplozoidae; genus Eudiplozoon; species Eudiplozoon nipponicum. The sequence continues at coordinate 11,853 of JAQBSW010004507.1, read as the reverse complement.
AATTTAACATATGCAATGAAATACTAGGAGCTGAATACCTTTAAACGTAACGCTTCTTGACATAAACAAGAGAAAAATAAAACTATTAGTGAACTTGTGGACGAAAATACACGCGAGAAATATTGTTTCCATCATCTGCACTTATTTTCAAATTGGCTAAGGTCAACAGTTTAACATTTCAAGCCCTCTTTATGCAAAATTGAATTTGGCTGTGCACAACACGAGGTTATGTAATTCGCTTAAATTTGGCTCGTCCTATTAGCCGCACAACACACTTTTGATACTTCAGACAGGCAAAGGGCACTCCTGTCAAACTTATTTGGTTTACTTTCAGAAAAAATGCCAAGCCTCAGTACAAGCTCAACAGAAAGGGAACGTGTAAGCATTTCAACCAACACAGCATCCCATCAGCCCAACGAGATATGCACAAAATAGAACAACAATGTATGTTGAAATTCAGTTTGCGGGCTTGAAACAAGCATCAATCGCATTCTAACCAGTCGACTATCGTGGCAATTATGCAATCCAACGTTTTTCAGCCTAAGAAGACACGAACTCATGCGATACTGTTTAGTGCGCGATTACGTGATGTATGTGTCGTTTATGAGAATAGTCAGTCGTGAGTATAATAGAAATAGTTCAAACTGAGAATTAAATAAGAAAATGTTATAAGACAGCCGTAAGATAAGGTTAGTAACATTTCAAACGCGAATAGTATCCACTGATTCGAGAGGAAGTCAATGAACATTATTTCAAATTATATAGATTTGCTAAAACAGTATTTTCTTAATAAAATTAAACTCAAATATTAAACGTACGGCTTATAACAAGGACATATAAATAATTAAACTCAGCAATGATACATGGATTTTATATATATATATATATATATATATATATATATATATATATATGTGTGTGTGTGTGTGTGTGTGTGTTATTTATAATGCCCATTGCATTTGAGTATTGCACAATAAAATTTTCGGAAAAGACACATTAAATAAATATTTAAACTAAATTTGCGAGCTTGATGTAGACAAGGAACTTTTTTTAAGATAGCAAATGAATTTAATAAAGTAGACCTGTTTTATCCTTATTGGGACGATGACATTCCTATGCTACCTTATACAATACACCATTTAGACTGAAAAATGCATAAATAATTGGATTGGTGTTTGCATCAAGCTCGCAACTTCAGTTTAAATAGTTTTTAACACAAACTGCACGGTAAATGGTGGTTTAATTACGTTAAATCATTGATAGTAGCTTTATTCGGGACAATAGATAGTTTATGTCGAGAGTACTTAATCTTTCAGTTAAATTGATGATGGGTGGTCATTTGATTAGGTCAAAGTGAACTACTCTGATTTTTATTTCTGCATTCATTTGCAACAGCTAAACGACTGTGCATAGTTCATGGCAAATGGATTTTGCATTCTATATCTGTTAGATACTAATTGTCGCGGAGATCTAATATATATGCATTTGTGATTTAGGCGTTGCGCATATAATAGAAAAATTAGTTCTAATATGACAAGAAGTGAAAACCAAAGACAGCATGAACGGAAGGTACAATCTTGTGCGAAATTGTTTTGTGGTTACTGGCGACTTATTATTAGGAGCCGGTATTACGCCCTTTACCCACCAAATATTTGGGTTAAGAATATAGGATAATAGGACAGTAAAATCTCCTATACAAATTTGTAAACTTGCAAAAGTTAAGCTAATTTCATATAACGTCTTCGACAGTACGACTTTAAAGCCAACGAACTATTTATAATATGTATATCATGTTTGTCAAGGGTACTAACACTAAGACTATTGTGTCAATACCCGACACCAACAGCATGGCACCGAAAAGGAAAACGGTACCAAAATTATGTTTAATAAAACAATAGATTTCAGTGTATTCTAAAGTTCACTAATATTGAGAATTAGAAATATTTATGCTCACCTGTTGTTTAAACAAATCCATAAACTCTGGCCTTGATCGACATCAGTTATCACAATTCGTAGTAATCATGATATCATTCAATTAAATACATAACAGTTAGATACTTTTTGTACCGAGTCGACAAACATAGTGTTGTTACCATGTACCTTTTCGGTACCATTTTTTCGGTATCAGGGACGGACACAATAGCGATAGCGTTGGTACTATTTACAGACATGGTATATGTATTATATATAGTTAGTTGGCTTTGAAGTCACATTATCGAAGACTTTGTATGAAGTTAGTTTTACAACTGCAGGTTTACATATTCGTATAGAAGATTGTATCGCCCTATCTCGCACATTCCTCACCCAAATATAGTGTAGGTAAGTGGCGTGATACCTGCTCCTACTGATGTGTCGCCAGTAAGCACGGAACCAATGTGCACGAGATTGTACTTTCCGTTCATGCTGTCTTTGTATTAGCATTCTGGTCATATAAGAACTAACTTGTTACTAGGTGTGCAACACCAAACACACAATTTTTTATTCCACGTTTGAAGGTTTCTCTGTTCGTATAAGATTCGTTCTCACTGTATAAATAATTTATGCTAGAGACCTTGTTATTCATGCAACGATGTATTGCGTGTTGATCATGTTATCACTTTATTGACTATTTGGCATACGATTTTTTCTCCGTACGTTGTCTTCTGTTTCGCATTGTTCATGAGATTTAATCTGTCACCCCGTTAACAACACAAGGTGTGCAGTTTGCAGAATAAATAGCTCAAATGGATTGTCGGGTTCTTCTAGATACTGCAACCAAGTTGCTGGTTTGTGTGATACCTGACAAGATGTTCGGAGGTTTTGAATTTTCCGCTTGGTGATCATTGCTTGATATGAGAGCCCTTATATATGTAGAGTAACTCCAAATTTTCATAGGGCATAAAAAGGAAATCCATTAAACTGTCTGTACTCCGTATTAAATATATGCCTGTAGTTATCAATTTGCCTGACGGTGACTTGCCTTTCTTAATTCATTCGTTGCAGTAGATTTTAGCTAATTCTGTTAATAAATTGCCTTTCGTACGTCCAATATACATTTAGATGTAGATTAAATTCTATTTTTACCCAATTATCTATAAACTCACAAAAATGAAATGCCTACGTCAAGCTGCGAGCAAGGCATATGTTGTCAGTCATTTAGAATGGTCCCATTCTCAGCACAGAAAAATTAATGGAAAAAAGGCACGCGATAGACATAATACAGCATACAATTATTTTTAACATTGACAGAATGATGAAAAATAAAAAGGGCAAAACAGATTCTGAAATGCAAATAAAATAACTGGAAAGAACCGGAATGCCTAACTAACTTGAACAGAATAACGATTTTAAGTTCAGTCCTAAAAACGTCATAGAGTTGGCAATTTTGAATTAGAACACACCACTCAGCTTTGTCGATATGATATTAAGAATGAAAATTTTGTAGCAAATTACTTTGCGAATAATTTTATTGATTTCGACACGAAAAACGGCATCAATTCCGCCTTCGATTCTTTAGTGTTTTGAAGGTCATTACTGATATTTCATCGTCTATTCAATGTTTCTGAGTACCGAACCTCTGCATTATTAAGACAACGCGAAAGTGGCTGAAATGAGTTGGCTTTTAAATAGATATTATGCCATTTGATACACGAGAAGCAATAAGGAGAAAAATTTTAAAAACATCTTTCACATTCTAACAAATACACGCAACATCAAAAAATTCTTTCAGCATTTCATCAAGATTTCCATGATTTTTTACAGATTCTATGCTCACGGGGTAGTTTTATTCCAGTTTAATAGATTCGTCCGTTTGCCTAAAAAGAGGAATCATACACTCACCCGGAATACTGCAAGATTGATATTTAGAGCGTCTCGCCTGTCGTCTTTGATCAGCTGTTTGGTTAAATACTGTTTGTTGCGGAGAACTAATATATATATATATATATATATATATATATATATATATATATATATATATATATATATGGAAGTATGTATTAGGTTTTGCGAACCTAGTAACAAATTAGTTCAGTTGTGACCAGAAGGATAAACCAAAGGCAGCATGAACGGAAAGTATAATTTCATGCACATTCGTTTTGTGCTTAATGGCGACTCATTAGTAGGAGCTGGTATTACGCTCTTTAACCACTATATATTTTGGTCAAGAATGTAGGATAATAGGACGGTACAATCTCCTAAATTTTTTTAGTAACCGGTACCAACAACATTGTACCGAAGAAGTACATGGTACTAACAATATAGTTTCCGAGTCGGAACACGGTACCAACATGATGGATACCAATTTACGCTATAGTTCACCGAAATTGAAAATTACAACAATTTCTGAACACCTGTTACTCCAGTAAATCTATACACTCTGGCCTTGATCGATTTCAGTTATCACATTTCGCGGTAAGCGTGACATTATTCAATTCAATATATAACAGTTAAATACTGTTTGTTGCGGAGAGCTAATATTATTATCCCTAATCCTATTATCCCACATTCTTTGACCAAATATATAGTGGTTAAAGGGCGTAATACCGGCTCCTACTGATGAGTCGCCAGTAAGCACGAAACGAATGTGCATGAGATTATACTTTCCGTTCATGCTGCCTTTGGTTTATCCTTCTGGTCACAACTGAACTAATTTGTTACTAGGTTCGCAAAACCTAATACATACTTGCATATATATTAGTTCTTCGCAACAAACAGTATTTAACTGTAATATATTGAATTGAATGATGTCATGCTTACCGCGAAATGTGATAACTGATATCGATGAAGGCCAGAGTGTATGGATTAACTGGAGTAACAGGTGTTCGGAAATTGTTGTAATTCTCAATTTGGGTGAACTTTAGCATAAATTTATATCCATCAGGTTGGTATCATGTACCGACTCGGAAACCATAGTGTTAGTATCCGGTACTCATCGATTTCAAAAAAGGTATCAGTTACTAACACAATAGCCATAGTGTTAGTATCCGTTACAGACTCGGTATATATATTATATAGTGTGAGTTAGCATTGAAGTCGTATTGTCGTTGACTTTAGATTATGTTAGCTTCACTATTAAAGGTATACACGTTCGTCTAGGAGATTGTACCGTCCTATTATTCCACATTCTTCTACCAAATATATAGTGGTTAAAGGGCGTAATATCGGCTCCTACTGATGAGTCGCCAGTAAGCACGAAACGAATGTGCATGAGATTATACTTTCCGTTCATGCTGCCTTTGGTTTATCCTTCTGGTCACAACTGAACTAATTTGTTACTAGGTTCGCAAAACCTAATACATACTTGCATATATATTAGTTCTTCGCAACAAAACAGTATTTAACTGTAATATATATTGAATTGAATGATGTCATGCTTACCGCGAAATGTGATAACTGATATCGATGAAGGCCAGAGTGTATGGTTTAACTGGAGTAACAGGTGTTCGGAAATTGTTGTAATTTTCAATTTGGGTGAACTTTAGCATAAATTTATATCCATCAGGTTGGTATCATGTACCGACTCGGAAACCATAGTGTTAGTAGCCGGTACTCATCGATTTCAAAAAAGGTATCAGTTACTAACACAATAGCCATAGTGTTAGTATCCGTTACAGACTCGGTATATATATTATATAGTGTGAGTTAGCATTGAAGTCGCAATGTCGTTGACTTTAGATGATGTTAGCTTCACTATTACAGGTTTACACATTCGTCTAGGGGATTGTACCGTCCTATTATTCCACATTCTTCTACCAAATATATAGTGGTTAAAGGGCGTAATACCGGCTCCTACCGATGAGTCGCCAGTAAGCACGAAACGAATGTGCATGAGATTATACTTTCCGTTTATGCTGCCTTTGGTTTATCCTTCTGGTCACAACTGAACTAATTTGTTACTAGGTTCGCAAAACCTAATACATACCTGCATATATATTAGTTCTTCGCAACAAAACAGTATTTAACTGTAATATATTGAATTGAATGATGTCATGCTTACCGCGAAATGTGATAACTGATATCGATGAAGGCCAGAGTGTATGGGTTAACTGGAGTAACAGGTGTTCGGAAATTGTTGTAATTCTCAATTTGGGTGAACTTAGCATAAATTTATATCCATCAGGTTGGTATCATGTACCGACTCGGAAACCATAGTGTTAGTATCCGGTACTCATCGATTTCAAAAAGGTATCAGTTACTAACAAAATAGCCATAGTGTTAGTATCCTTTACAGACTCGGTATATATATTATATAGTGTGAGTTAGCATTGAAGTCGTATTGTCGTTGACTTTAGATTATGTTAGCTTCACTATTACAGGTTTACACATTCGTCTAGGAGATTGTACCGTCCTATTATTCCACATTCTTCTACCAAATATATAGTGGTTAAAGGGCGTAATACCGGCTCCTACTGATGAGTCGCCAGTAAGCACGAAACGAATGTGCATGAGATTATACTTTCCGTTCATGCTGCCTTTGGTTTATCCTTCTGGTCACAACTGAACTAATTTGTTACTAGGCTTGCCACACCTAATACATACTAGCAATTTGTTTATCCAGAATTTTCAGTGTGGTCGAAAGGATGAGCACTGATGTTGAAAATGGCATAAGGCGGGTCGTTTTAAATGCCATTTAAGAAATATTAAGAAGAATTCTGGGTGAATGTGAGATATCCATTTCCGTCTCATTAGGAAGTGTCTATTTATAATGGGACTCTGTGAATTATTGCAAAGCACTCGACTTTTAGTCAAATTTGCTAAAAATGCTTCGGCCTGGAAATTAATAGTGTAGGGAATGCGTTCGTCTTATTATAAACTATGCTCATGATCAAAGAGCACATTAAAGACAAAGCAAATTCTAGACGGATGTTATAAAAATTGAATACGTTTTAAAAATGTATCTGATATCGTTTTCGTCATTGAGCGATTTTTATTCAAATAATGAAGAACGGAATCTACAGATATCTCAGACGATTATTATGATATTTTTCAAAGAATTCTAAATTGTTGCCAAATGTTAACCGATCTAATCCGAACAAGTTTTATACTCGAAATTAAAAGAACTAATACGTATAAAAAAATATATTCTTTAGAAATGCGAGCTTGAATAAAATTCATTGTATCCTTATCATGTGCAGAAATACACGAATCGTATCTTTTCATTTTCTCCTCAAGTATCTGCAAATCAAAATCACACACCAATAGCAATACTCAAACACATCTATATATATATATATATATATATATATATATATATATAGTCTATTTCTTATTAGAGGAAAATAAATTAATATCAAAGTGGATAATGGCCAATTATTTCCAGACTACTAAACTCTAATTTACAATTTTTCATTTTATACATCCTTGGTTTTCACTTGATTATGTGAGTGGAAAAAAATCTGACTCAGTTTTACTCCTAATTAATGTTTTGGCTGATTAGTAAGTATGTATGAGTATGGCCTGTGTTTGCGCCGGTTTGCATTTAAAGATCTTTCTCACTGTATTGCAAAGTGATTTCTGGGATCTTGTCATTTTTGTATTGATGGATAGAGAGTTAAATAACTGTTAGCATTGTTGGCTGTTACGTGTACGAATGTTATTTTCCCGAGTGTAACCTTTCGTTTCCCCTTGCTCCGCAATTTTGTTTTGTCAAACCACTCACACAATCGGCTGCAATATAATTGCTTAGTTACTTGTGGGTAAAAGTCTGACCATGATCTTTAATAATATTTATTATGTCCATTGCCATCTAATATTACGCAGTAAATTTACAGTTTGGAAGAAAGAGTAGATTAATAACAAATGGATAATGGCCATTGCAGAAGAAAAGGGAACGAAAGGCTACATCCGGGAAAATAACATTCGTACACGTAACAGCGAACAATGCGAACAGCTAGTTAACTCTCAATCCCTCAATACAAGAATGAAAAGATCCCAGATATAATTTAGCAATGCAGCGTTAAAGACCATTACATACAAATAGGCACACACACAGACACAAACGCATACAAAAATACTTATCAGCCAAACCAAGAAATAGAGGTGAAACCGAGTCAGTTTTCTTGCCACCTCCATAATCAAATGAAAACTAAGGTTGTATATAAATTAAAGATCGTAAAGCGAAGTTTAGTGGTCTCAGAATAAATAACCATTATCTACTTTGTTATTAATGTTTTTCTTCCTTATTATAATAATATTCTCTGTGTATTCTAAGGCAATGGACATAATAAAGAATATATATATATATATATATATATATATATATATATATATATATATATATATATATATATATATATTCTTCACTATGCCCATTGCCATCGAATATTACGCAGTATACAGACAGAAGAAAAGCTAACATTGAATAGATAAAGATAAATTTATTTCAAGATATTCTTGCTAGGATTGTGACAAATTTGTTTCACAAAAGCTTAAGTACACAAAAATTTTAAATTAAATGCTGTGCACATATGGTTTTCCAACTGATTAACTGATTAAATAAGTAGGAAAATCAAAATGATAGCATCTAAATACAATATACGTACTATTTTAAAACAGACCGTTTCCCCAGGTATTAAACTGCTCAACCAAAAGGAGAAAATTGTACCATTGGACACATCAGGAGTATATGAAATTCCATATAAAGACTGTAACCTGATGTATGTAGGTGAAACCATGCGCCTAATTAGGGTAAGAAAAGGGGAACATAAAACCGTATGCAAGTATGGCCATGTTAATAGATCGGATCTTGCACGCAATACAGTAGAGACAGGACCCTCAATAATTGGGATGGGTTTAGACGTATATAAAATTGTGGCAGTAGCAGATCGACTAGATTGATTAGAGAATCCATAGAAATTAAATCGAGAAATGACATCATGGATGAAACAAACATTGAAAAATCACTAGGTCCTATTTGGAACACAGCATTAAATAATGGTAGGAAACGAAGATTGCACGAATCTGAATCATAAACTCGCTCAAGTAAAAGAATAAGAACACTGGAATGATATTAACTTATAGAGGTGGAGGGTGAGTAATTGAATATCTCCTAATTTATTATCTGATTCCCTTATAAGTTCATCCTTGATTACTTGCTATCTTATTTTATCTATTATCTTACGTTCTGTTGTTAGTGTAGCGCCTTTAACAAACATTTATCTACGCATGATGGGAAGGTTTTTTTAAAAAAGGCAAATTTTCTTTGCACTATTACTATTATCTTTCTTTATCAGGCAATTTTTAATTTCTTTTACGAACCGTTTAATTTAACTTTCTACCCTATTGAAAGATTTATCCGTCTGAAATTTAAATTTGCTACCTCTTAATTATTTACTGCATTCATAGTACCTTGCCCCCTCCTCACCGGAATGCCACTCGTAATTACTTCATTTAGGAAAGTACGTGTTAAATAGGTCAGACCTGTGCATTTACGAAATGACAGTTATCATTTTTGTTTCACTTGAATGACTGTTACACGTGCCTGTAATTACATGTAACAGATTAGTTCTCAATCTTAAGTAAATGCTCACGCACATACACACAATCACGCTTATTCAGTCAGTAGTCAGATGTTGCTAAATCACTATAATTTCACTAGGATGAGTGTGCACGTGCATTAATTTATAACTCCTCAATCTAAAACAAACGAGAAAACATACACACAGGCATGACGTACGCTTATCTAGTGAGTTGTCAGTAATTAATTAGTTCAATTGTGACCAGAATGATAAACCGAAGGCAGCATGAACGGAAAGTATAATCTCATGCACATTCGTTTTGTGCTTACTGGCGACTCATCAGTAGGAGCCGGAATTACGCCCTTTAACCACTATATATTTGGGTGAGGTAAATTGTACTAACACTATAGTTTCCGAGTCGGTACATGGTACCAACAAGATGGATAACTATTTATGCTATAGTTCACCGAAATTGAGAATTACAACAATTTATGAACACCTGTTACTCAGGTAAATCCATAAACCCTGGCCTTGATCCATATCAGTTATCACATTTCGTGGTAAGCATGACATCATTCAATTCAATATATAACAGTTAAATACTGTTTGTTGCGGAGATCTTATATATATGCAAGTTTGTATTAGGTGTTGCGAACCTAGTAATAAATTAGTTCAGTTGTGACCAGAAGGTTAAACCAAAGGCAGCATGAAGGGAAAGTATAATCTCATGCACAATCGTTTCGTGCTTACTGGCGACTCATCATTAGGAGCCAGTATTACGCCCTTTAACCACTATATATTTGGGTGAGGATTGTGGGATAACAGGACGTTACAATCTCCTGTAAACATGCAGAAGTGAAGCTAACATTATGTAAAGTCTCGAGAATGCGACTTCAACGCTAACTCACTCTATATAATATACATACCGAGTCTGCAAAGGATACTAAAATTATGTCTATTGTGTTAGTAACCGATACCAAAATTATGGTACTGTAAAGATACATGTTACTAACACTATGGTACTAACCTAAATGTATATCAATGTATGCCATAGTTCACCGAAATTGAGATGATGACCGGTACTTCGAGGATGATACATGTATAATTCCGCTAGGAGTGATGCTGTATAACTTCCCATGGCAGCACACCTGAACTGACAGTAGTACTTAACATTGTTTTCAAATTGAATGTTTTCCGTTTAGGCAAATATAAGATTTTGTTAATGTCATTTGCAATAATCGTACAATCCAAGCTCCTTATTGTTTGCCATATTAAATGAATGTGCATCTGTACATGCATTGAAAGAACAAATAAACAGCCAATTAGTAGAATCCATCAACATATGCTTCAAAAGTTATTCCACGGAGGCGTAGCACAATCTTTCAAATCAGCAATTACTCGTCATATAATTCAATCGGGGCACCAAGTTAACCAAATTTCTTCTCATTACTTCACAAAGCGAAATCAAAAAATCTTAAAAACTTATGAGGCATTACATATAAAACAGCAAAAACACCGATGAATGCTCAGAATTTTCATCAGTACAGTATAGCGATTGACTAAAGGTGAGCATCACGTATATTCAGCACGCAAAATAGTCTATTCATAAAAGGTCACCGAATACAACATTTGCAACAAGAGAGACAATAATAGAATATGGAATACACAGATGGGGCCCGAAACCGGAAAATACTGCGGGCTACGCATGAAGCAGAAGCTGTACAATCAATAAAATTACGAACATTCGGACAAAACATACGAAACCATAATAAACAACAAAAAATGCAGAAAATACGAAGGAGAAGCAGATTTGCACACTTTTCTCCAGCAAACAGTATGGTTAGGCCAGTTAGGCAAATAACTGACACCTAAGAAATGTCATACAATAAGAAAACAGGTGACATACTTAGATGCATGCGATAGCTCGCCAGTACAAATCCCAAATAATCCACACATGTGACATATAACAAACAACCTGAATAAACTTTCGTTAATTTACTTTGAAATCCAAGTATAAACAACATGTAATTTAAGCCTTTTTGCAACTACACTTAATTGGAATTAATTATTCTTGATCTTGGCGAGAATATTTAAGAATAAATTTACCTTCATTAATTTAATTCGTGTTTTCTCTCAAAGTGAACAATTATTGAGAAACACGATGGATATATATATATATATATATATATATATATATATATATAACAAATGTAAGCACCTGACCTTAATATTTAAAAATTTCATCAACATGATATTCTAATCGACTGGCCAAGAATAACAAAATTCAACAACAATCTACAAGTATCCTGTCAAGAACAAACAGGCCCTCGTCTAGAATCAACAAATATTCAATCGGAATGGCAACAAACTGAAGCGGAAATAACAGAGACGCATACGGTGACAGAAGTTTCCAAAC